>JAUJYP020000801.1:9040000-9320000 GCA_030674075.2 Linum usitatissimum
AATGCTCAATAACAGTAATGCCATATTGGAAAATCTGACATCACAAATGAGTCTAAACCCCGCAAAAGCATGGTAGACCACTCGATTCCAAAGCAAAAAAACCCTCAAAGTGGCATGGAGCTATATATCAAGATGGTCAAATTGAGATTAAGATTATTTAAGCAAAGCCACCAAGAGAAACAAATAATGTGCTTAAGAAGAATCTCATGTACCTGAAAGATATGAATATAGATATCTCAATTATCTATATCTTGGATGGAAAATACTGGAACTGCAATGAAGTCAACGTCGACAAAATTTTTGCGTATGTGCAACGCTAAATATGATAGTTGAAAATGAGGATCATGAGCCAAAATGCATGCAAAGAAAGAAATGATTGGCTGAAAAAATTTAATTTGAGGCAAAACCAAATCCCCAAGAAATGAATTATACATTGAGTTGTAAAGCAATTGAGACATATGAGTATCTCATTTTGAGTCTTGTAAATTATGAGACATCTCATTTTGAAAGGTTTTGTGCAACAAACCTATTGATTATGAGAAAATATATACTCTCATGTGGTGGATGCACTACTTTTCATTATTTGATTAGTCTGGCAATATTTGAAGGGGAAGGGTTTGCCTTAATGGATGTCCTTGAAACCTATATGTATGGTTGCATAATAAGAATACACATATATATATGAAATTTCCTTGAGGATTTTTTTCTCGCTATAAGCGAACAATTCACGTTGATGTGAATAGTATTCAAATATATCCAATTGACATCACATGGATTGAAAGATTGAGAGAAATAGTGCATTTAACATATTATATATTTCTCTATGCATATAGTTTGATTTCTTTTCTATTTTCAGTTGCATTTTGGATGATGAAAAATCATCTTTGAGATATTTTATGATTTCGCGATTGTTACCAAAAATTTTACTTTTATTTTATATATAAAATGTATTTCTTTTGTTTGTCACACTTTAAATGTCTTCAACATCTTCTGTTGCATAGATGACAAACATTTTATTGAGACTCTTAAAGAGTTTCCCAAAGCAATCATCTATTTGATTAGTTAGAGAGTTCGACACGTGGAAGAATAAATCTTATCACTAACTTGCAGAGTCAGCATCTTTCTCAAACATAATTCTCATATATCATCAATGGTATATTAATAATATCCATCAAATATTTATGTGGATATATATCGAGTTTAATTGATCTTCATAAAGTTATGAAGCAACTTGGTGGTTTGTGAAATAAGCTAATCAAGCCATACCACCATTCCAATACATGATCTTGCACTTCATGCACGATATGTATTTTATATATCTCCTCGAGTTGAAAGAGGAATGTGTCTGATGTGTTATGTCTCGGCAACATTGCACAAATGCTACGCTTCACCGAAAATATTTGCTCGATATTCATTCCAAGAAATAAAATAATATCATTTGATGGTTATGTACTCTTTTTCCCATAGGGCTTTTCCCAGTAAGGTTTTAATGAGACATATTCTCATCAAATGGTCATTCAAGGGGAGCGTATTATAAATATTGATTATGGATGACCATTGATCATATTACATGCATACATTAGATTCAAAAACTCCAATGAGTTGGAAGAATATTTTCATAAGTTCACATACTCTATATACAAGTGAACTTAAAAGATAACAGTTCGACGAATGAAGGATCTCAACTGATATCATGATGAGGGGGAGTCAATACTCACTTCACTCTTTGACCATGGTTTTTCCCACTGGGTTTTCCTGATAAGGTTTTTAATGAGGCAGTATCAAAAGTGTATTCGAAAAATGATGAATAGTTTTAACTAATGGTCATTCAAGGGGGAGTGTTATGAATATTATAATTATATATGAATGTCCATATGTAACTTCTGTCTTTGTGACTCCTATACATTGAACATGAGAATGAATAGGATATTTAAGTATAGTTATACTAGTGATGTATATGTTATGAATTATAGAGCCTATAAATAGTGCTCTCTCTTGTACCATTTCTACACCTTAATAATAAAAAACTTTCTTCCTTTTTATATATTTTTTGTTCTTATCTTTCTTTGAGTTTAGTTTTATAACAGAAATCAAGTTTTAAATTAATTTTATGTTTGATTAATTATTTACTGTTTCTTACGAGAACATAAGGCTTTGTTTCTTCTTCCAATTCATTTTCAAAGCCATCATCATAATCATCATCCATATTCGGCATCATTATCGATCGCACACCACACGATGCACGCAGCGTTCACGGTACAGTCTGACCCTTTAGTAATTGCATACTTACAATGCATGTTGAAAGGACGGATTCGAATTTCAAAAGCCTTGTTATTGCTTAACCTCATCTCATCCTTTAGACGGATCCGATGACTAATATTCACGAGATTACATTTGGAAACTTTGATTCTTATTGATTTCTCCAATTTTTTTGTTCCCATAATTTTTTTTTAAATTTTTTTTATCTTTCATAGTATTTCAAAACTTTCAAAATTTTGTATATTGAAAGACAAAAAATATTCTTATTTCCAGGTTTTTATTACCACGTTATATGTTTTATTATCACGTTATAATTTTTATAGTCTCGTTAGAGTAGTGCGGTTGATTGTATTGTGTGGTTGGAAATCTGAAGGTATCAGATTCGATGTTAATTGTCCCATATATGAACACTTATGTTATATTTAATTCTTTTCTCTCATATAAGGGCTAGGGTTGGGCAAATGTTGTTGTTAGAATTGGATAATCTGAAACCGCACAGGTCAAATTTGGTTAGCGGATAATCAATATCTGATATTAAAAATAATTATGGTTAACTACTTTGAACAATATCGGCAAATAGTTATGGTTATGTAACTGATTTATACGGATATCAGTATTCAATGCAAATAGATAAAAAGGAAAAATAAAAACTCAATATGACTTATTACTTTGGGGTCGTTTGGGTTCGTTTGATATAGGTGATAACATATTATATATCACTAAATATCATGATATTCAAAATATTTTCATATTTCAAAAAACAAATATGTCAAAAAATATTAATATTAAAAAATAAAAATATTAAATATCACCTTTTAATATCATATCATTCTATTGACAATCCTAATTATATTTATTTTTAGTGTCACGTGGACAAAGTCTTCCTTCATTCTCTTACCTCCTAGACTTTCTCTTTCTTCCCTCTTCTTTCTTTAATGGCGGAAACCAAATCTCTCACCCATTTTCATCTCTAGCAATGTTTGCCTAGGTTCCCAACATATAACATAATCTATAAGTCAAAACTTCTAATGAATGTCAGTGTGAAAGTTTCAGTGAAAAAAAGAGTAAAAAAATAAAGATTCATTGACGGATGCAGCCCGAATTTTATCGAAGTGAGCAAAAAGTAAAGTTAAAACGACAGTAGCTTAAGAAATGATTGGCACCGACTTAATTAAATTTAGTGATGAGATCCATTCAGACAGTTTCTGAGAGGTGAGCAAAACACAGTAAGAAAGCTAAGTAGTGAAGAGTAAAGTAAGAAAGCAGCCATTGTTGTTAGTTAAAGCTCTATTAAAAACCAGAGATTTCTATTTTACAATGTTTTTTTCTTTATTTATTTATTATGTTCCATTTACATAAAATAAGGGTAGTTTTGTAAAAAAAAATTTCTACTCAATATCATATACCAAACAAAAATATTTCAATTTTTACAATACAATCAATTTCAACCAATACCATAATATTTCGAATATTATAATATTGAAAATATCCTATACCAAACGACCTCTTTATCATATTATTCCATATTATTATATTATTCTACATAATATTTGCAATATCATATATCAAACGACCCCTTTATCATATTATTCCACATTATTATATTATTCTACTACTCTTCTGTTTTTCATCCTATTTTTGTAGACTATATTAATTTTTATTAAAGATTGAATCAAATTTTGCATGTTTTTTAGCAAGTTTATAATGCAAATTGGCGTGTAGTGTATGGTAAAATTTTATACTGTTCTGCATCCTATTTTTGTAGACTTATATCACTTACTTATCGTATGCAATTGGAAGATTGATACGCAACTAATGGTTAGTTAGAAATGAAATTATTTCTAATCTAGATGATTCAATATGATTTATTAGATTCTAAAAAATCTTATTTAATTGCTTCAGAAATCTCTATTTAAATGAGTTGAAAATTCTAGCTGTTCTCCCTTTTCAAGATGAATTTGTTTATCAAGATGAATTTATCCTGATATTATGAACTAGTTTTGATATTTTTGTTTTTTCAAAATGAATTTGTGAACTTGTTCGATTTGTTTGGACTATAAGGTTGTGTGAATGAACTAGTTTTGGGTTATTGGGATTTGAGGTTGAGTTGGTGATCTAATTTTCTTTGTTTCGGAAATCGGGTCATAATAGTGATCAGTTATGTATGTTGTAATTTCAAGTTGAATTACGATCAACTAGTTCGATGATTTTGGGAGGTTAGGCGAACTAGTTTTGTGTGTTTGGAAATTCAGGTCATTCTTGTGAACTATTTCCCCGATTGAGGAATAGGTTTCCCACCTTTATTAGGGTTTCTACATCCTCTTTGTAGCCTATATATATGTCAATGTTCATATGAATAAACATAACTTTTTTTTACCTATAGATTTCGGCCTCCTCTCTCTCTTTGTTCAATATTTCTCCTCTCTCTATTCAATCTTTGCTCAACTCTTTACATGGTATCAGACTTTTCAATGGATTTCATCAAAGACGATTCTAGCTGCACTTGCTTTGATGGGAAGAACTTCCCTCTCTGGGAACATCAATTTCGCATTCATGTTCAGGGCAAGGGTCTCCTTTCCTATCTCACGGGCGATGATGTCGTCCCCACTGTTCCGGTTGCTGCGACCGCCACAGCCACCGATACTCCACCCTAAGTTGCAGCCACTACAGAGGAGAATTTGGCTACTGTTACTGCTTACAACAAGGAACTCCTTCAATGGTAGACAAATAATGCCAAGGTAGTTTCCCGGATTCTTAGATCTGTTTCTCCTCCAAATCACTTCGAACGTTCTTATGCTCATACTGGTGCATCTCGCCAACTTTAAATCGAGTACGAAATGGCCAAGCTATTATCTCGCCGCATTACAACTTTGCACATAACATGATTTGATGACGGCTTCTCTTGTTGATGCTGTTACTAGTGCAATCCTCACTAAAGACCGTCAAGGAACTCGCATCTTACAGTTTCTCATGCGCCCCCGCCCGGAGTATGAGTTAGCTCATTTGAATTTGGTCAGTAATAATATCTCAAATATGGACCAGTTTTGGGTGATTTGCTGCATGCTGAAACCCGCTTCAAGACTCAAGCACTGCTTGATGCTTTAGAACTCTTCCTTACGATGCTCGTTGCTGGTCGTACCAGTCAATTTCGCAGTTCATTATCTTCATCGACACCAGTGGAAGCTCGCTCTAATCATGTGAACTTTCTTTCTCGCCACTGCAATGAAACCGACCATTCTACTTCTCATTGCCGCCATTGCAATGAGACTCTTTAATGCTCTCAATTCCGCATTTGCGTCTATCAATATTTTAGGTAATCACTGGCATCTTGACTCTGTAGTTTTTCAACGCATGACTGGTAATAAATTATTCTTTCGAACTTATGCCCCGATCCGTGATATGGTTATCCAAGTTGCCAACAGACAACATCTTACTGTGGCTGGTCGTGGTATAACACATCAGAACCCTCTTTTTCGGCTAGTACATCAGAGATTACTACTCCCTTTCAGCTTATTCATACCGATTTATGGGGTCTCTCACCAGTTCTGTCTACCTTGGATACATATATTTTTCATTATTCGGGTGTATTTTCTCTGATTTAAGTTAGATCTCTTGGTTGCTACTCAAGAGTTTGTTAAAATGGTACAAACACAGTTCTCACAAACTGTTTAGACTATTCGGTCTGATCCCGGTGGAGTGTTTAGCTCTGCATCCCTTCATAAGTTTTATAGAGATAATGGGATCTTGTATCAACAATCACATGCCGGCGTCTCTAAACAAAATGGTGTCTTTGAGCGTAAGACCATGCATGTTCTTGAGCTTACCCTCGCCATTATATTGATTCCAAATTTTCGACACATTTTTGGGTTGAGGCGGTTGATACAGTCATCTACTTAATTAACTGACAAACTACTCATGTGCTACGAGATGCTTCTCCCTATTTCAGACTTTATGGCCACCAGCCCACTTATGATCGATTATGAGAATTTGGGTGTGTTTTCCATGTTTTATTACCCTCTCGTGAAGGCACGGAGCTCACCACCAAGACCGCCCATTGTGCATTTCTCTGGTACAATGATCACCATAAGGGGTACATGTTCTATGACCCACAACTTCGATGTATGCGGATTGAGTATCATGTGGTCTTTCAGAAGGATGCTTATTTTTTCATCACCGCTAATCCTCACTTCCCTCCTCTAATGAGCATTCTATATTATTTCACTCTTTTAATTTTGATGATGTAGCTGAGGAGCTAGTTGCGGTCACCGATCCTATCCCTTCTATTATTGACGATGAACCTAATGTCTCTCCTCTAACTAATCTAGCTACAACACCCGATCCAACACCAGAGTCGTCGCCAAATCCACCTCCCCTCCAACGATCTACTCATTCTACGATTGGCCAACCTCCTCCCCGGTTTGCTGATTTCATTACATATTCAGTCGATCTTATCATTATTACAAGATCTTCTTACAAAAGCAGTGACGACAAGTAGACATTTGTTTTTATCAAGTAAATTGATGTTTCGATATTACCATCAATTTGAGGGAGGCTGTTGAGATATATGTATTGTAATATTTCTAATTACCTTATTTTTATAGAAATAGATTTCCCACCCTTACAAGGGTTTGTATACCCTCCTTGTAGCCTGCGTTCATATGAATAGACATAATATTTTACCTACAGATTTCGGCCTCCTCTCTCTGTTCAATCTTTCAACTCTCTCTCTGTTCAATTTTTTGCTCAACTCTTTACACCTTCTGTAACCATTTAGTATCTATGCTGATTACAGTTTGTAAAATTTTTCTAGTAGAACTAGTATCACATGGTGTCTTATTTTTTTAGCTTACCGGTGAACTAATTCAGTGTTAATTAGTGTATCACACCAATGTTGGTTTGAGGATCTCTCTTTTACTAATGAACTAGTTCAATGCAGAAAAAACATGGTGCCTTGTTTCGCTGACAAGTAAACTGGAGTTCTGTTTAAAGCATGAAGAAAAGAAGGGTAACCTTAGCGACTTGAGTCTTTAATGACGTCAATGAAAACATCTTGTACGCAATTGGACGTAAGACTTCTATGGTACACAAGGGGAATGAGAGATTAGAGGAAACAGTGAAGCCTACTTTAATTTTTTCTTGATTACTAATTGAAAGTGCTTGTAACTCTTTTTGAACATGGGATGTGGCAGTTTCGATTTTGAACAAGCACATTTGGTGGTAGAACAAGTTATGTTTAAGTCACAATATCATACCTTTATTGAATTAAATTACAACATGTTTGATGTAGTTAGACTTTATTCAATTCAGCGAGTGAACTGCAACATGTTTCATAGTTCCAATTATTTTTAAGTGTGTGATTCGAACTCATTGCATTTTCTAGCTGAACTAGTTCACCCTTGTTTGAATGATGGTCTATCATCGCCAATTGCGAACTAGCCCAAATTATGTATATTTAGCTGTCGGGGACGGGGAAACTCAACACTATTGGTGGGTGGAGATCGAATACCCATATCTTGTCCCCAATCTGCACCGATGACAAACCTAATTATTAATCCTCGACTTTTATTTCTACATTTGAGCTTTTATTAACACTAGAAGTATCACACATGATGTTGCTAAGACATATTTTGAATTGGACTATTTATTAGTTCTAGATTAGTTTGCAAATACAACAAATATTTCTTTGACAAAAATAACATATATATGAAAATTGTAGAATTTAGTATAATCAAGGCCCTCTAAACATAAGAGGCAATGACCCAAACATGTATAAATCCGAGGACACATACATAGAGCTTATAGTAGGAATGGTTTTCGAGAACCAAACCTCATTATTGTAATAGTAACTCTCATTGTGCTTTTACATGTAGAACATGTTGGAGATTTCACTCAACAATGGGTATGGAAAAGGTGGTTGCTTTTCTAAAAACAAAACCTTATTGACAGACACAAAATCGTTTGTGTACCCAGGAAGTAGGTGCGTCACAAGGATTACTTAAATCCCTAAAACCTTAGGAATCATTTCTTTATAATACCCAAGTTGAGAACTTCGTGCACAACAATGTTCCAGAGAACTTAGGGGGATCTTGGATCGTGACGAAATCGTGGATACCACTTTTCAAAAAGAATATTTCAACCCTTATAAGCCTTGGGTTACACGAAATCTCTCTCAAGGGTAAGACCATCACCACTCTTATTCTTAGACTCAAGAGATAAGAGTAAAACCTTGAGAACCTTTGGAGAAAGATTACTCCACCACTTTTATGACCAAAGTGCCTTGATGTGTTGAATGCTTTGTGTGGTGTATGGAGAATGCATATAGAAATTGTGTCTCCTTTCTCCAAACCACTTCGCCCCTATTTATACTAGGATGGTGTCTTTTGGTATTGTTTGGCCATTTTTGGATGGTGTCTTTTGGTTCAAATTAAAAGATAACTACCCTTTTGGAGGGAAAAGGAGGGTGAAGACACATAGGGATATAACCATCCTTATCCACTCAAATTTGAACTCAAATAGGAGTGGAAATGGTGCCACATCAGGTGGGAAGACCACCTTCCTCCTATACTTCTCACTAGCTCACTTTAGCTCCCGTTGTGTCACTACCTTGTGAGCTCAACTTGAGCTTGGTATTCCTTAGTGACAGTCTCCTAAATTATTTCCAACTTAGCCAAAGTTTTTTGAGCTAATGTTAACTAGAGTTAGCTTGGATAATCATGAGTTAAGTCATTATTAGCTGAGGTAGAGCCATCACTACCACAAGGTAAGTGTTGTTACTACTTGTGCCTAATCATAAGGTTCTCAAACCTAATTAGAGCTACTTAATGATTGTAATAAAAATCCTTAAGTCACCATGAGCCATTCATAGCTTAAATGAATAATCACAAAGCTACTATCACATAGCTTTGAGCTACACTTAGGTGCGTTAAGCCATCATGAGCTAACTCTAGCTACCGTGAGATGTTTCTAGCTACTTTGAGCTAACTTTGATTTCCTTCTAGCTTTGTTGAGCTCGTACCAAGTAATCAAGTTCCTCCTCCATGCTTATTCAAGCTTCATTGAGCTACTTATCAAGTACTCAAACCCCCAACATTACAACATAATGTTATAAACAACCAAACCGTGTTTAAGCAACTAAAGTTACTAAATCTCTCAATGTTACTTTTGATCCAAGTAAGATTGAACCATGTTACTTTAAGTCCAGGTAACATCCAATCATGTTACTTTACGTCCAAGTAACATAATTTCCAACAGAACATCACGTCTTCTATTAATGAATGTCGAGTAACATCTCGGTTCGTTTTGATGGGTTAAACCAATGGTTTGACCAAAGTCTCTTACGAGGAGGGGGTTACAACTATCCTAACTTTGGAAGAGTTATTGAGATCAAGTGTGATGGATTTTGATGAATCATAAGTGAAGTTCCTTCCATTAGTGGAGTTTGCTTACAACAACTACTCTTATAGTAGTATTTGTGTTACCTTGTTCATCGATTTATATGGGAAGGACTGCGAGACACCATTGTAGATGAGGAAGGTGAGACGCATATTTCTAGACCTTAGTTGCAGTAGGAAACTGCAACCACGATCCAATGACTAGAGTTCAACTTGGAGTAGCTCGGAACAAGAAAAAGTAGTATGTGAATGGTAGTAAGCTTCTAGATTAGTAAATAAAGTTTTCTTGAAGGTTTCACTTGGATGGGGGTCATGAGGTTTGGCACGAAAGGGAAACTGGCACCTTGATGCCATTGGTACTTATGATATAATAGGGAATGCGACATATGTGGTTGATGATTTGGCATTTTCGGGTGAGCTAGCCATGATTAATCACTTGTTTCATGTTAGCATATTGAGGGAGTTTGTTGGTAAGATAGATCAGTTGGTTTGACCACATGAAATGGAGTTAGTGGATGATTTGACCTATGAATAAATTCTAGTAAAGATAGTCTATTAGCAAGTTAGATAGCTGTTTACACTAAAATTATATTTATACTGTCAATCTACCATGGAAATTAGTATGGAGACAATGAAAACAGGATTTACGTGGTTTCCTCGTTCAAAGAGAACGAGACTAGTCCACGGCGAGCGCGAACCTCATAGTCAATATTATTAAGTGTTTCAACATAGCTGTTGTATACGCCAAGAACATATATATATGTTGGCTAAACCCCCAACCATATATGACTAAATTACAAACATGGCCCTTAATATATATTAATGGGCAGTTCGCACCATCAATTTGCTAGACAAAAACCAATGATCGGATGAGGAAACTGGCTAGGTCAAGAGGTCTGAAATCTGATCCTCTGAGGATATGTAAAAAAGCTCAAGGCACCCATCTGCAACAAGATCACGAATTTAATGCACATGGACTTCAATGTGTTTTGTACGATGATGAAAGATGGGATTATTCGCTATCTGAATAGCACTAGTATTGTCACCATATAACCGAATAGGAAGGGTAACAGGAAACTGAATCTCGGCTAACAAGAGTTGTAGCTAGACAAGCTAAGACGAAATCTCTGACATAAAACGGTACTAAGCCTCTGTGGAGGACTTTGACATTTTGTCTTGCTTGGGACACTTCCAAGAGATGAAATAATTACCATACATCACACACCATCTAGAAGTTGAGCATAGAGGATCAATACAACCAACATAATTGGCATCAGAATAATCCTTAAGAACTAAGGTACAAGTGGATGGAAGAAATAAGCCAACATCTCTAGTCCCCTGGAGATAACGAAGAATTCAGTGGACAACATCGAGGTGTCGCTTCCAAGGATCAGACGAAATCTTGCTAACAGCTTGGGTTACATAAGCTAGATCAGGACGAGTATGGTTAAGATAAATTACACTTCCAACAAGTTGCCGATAAGAAGCACCATTTGGTAAGGGGTCATCATCATCACGAATTAACTTGAAATTCCTCTTTATTGGAGTAGAACAAGGAAGACACTCATCGAACATAGCTTTCTCCAAGAGATCAAGAATATACTTATGCTGGATAAGAAGAATTCCCTGAGTTTCCCGCTTAACTTCTATGCCAAGAATGTAAGACAACTCACCAATATCCTTATGGTTAAAGAAGACTGCAGTGAAGGTGTCAATTCAGTGATGCCATCCCGATCACTACCGGTGATGACCATGTCGTCAACATAAACAAGAAGTAAAGTTATACCATTAACCACCTTCCGAATAAAGTGGGAAGGGTCCCTTGTACTTTGATTGAAACCAGCCTGACGAACAGCAAGATGATACGTCTCAACCCAAGCATGTGGTGCCTGCTTAAGACCATGAGGGGTTTACGTAAGAGACAGACCATCGATGAATTGCTTTTGGATTAACTAGGAGGATGCTCCATATAAAAAACTTCCTTGAATTGCCATCAAGAAAGGCATTTTTCACATCTTACTAACGAAGATGCCAGTTCTGAACAACATCAACGACGAGAACACTTCGAACAGTTTGCATCCTTACAACTGGAGCGAACCTTTATTCATAATCAATGCCATACTCTTAACTAAATACTTGTGCAACCACGAGATCCTTATAACGATCTAAGGAGCCATCAGGGTGAAGTTTAACTGTATAAACCCATCAAGAGCCCACAACGGGAGTTGGAGGAGGAGGACGCAGACAACATCCCAAGTATGGTTTTCTTCAAGAGCTTCCTCTTCAATATGCATAGCGGCATCCCATATGGGATCACCACAAGCCTGACGATAATGTTTAGGAACTATAATGGGAGTTATAGCGTAAGTAACAAAATCATCCAAATGAGTAGGAAACAAACCAATGTTCGCACGAGATTATTGACGTGGTGGAACAACAATAGGAGGCGAGGAAGGCATCGAAACTTGCTCCGATGTTTGAATAGTAGAAGAAGAAGGCGGAGAGGAAGGCACTAAAACCTGCTCCGGTGCAGGAAGAAGTTGAGAGGAACACGCTGAAACCATCGTATTGGAGGATATTCATATCCGATAGAGTAAAATGAAATTTTTTGTTTGGTATATGATATTAGGTAACAATGAGTATATTAAAATATTGCCCTTTTCTTCTTCATTGACAACTTATCAGCATTTGCAAGAATTATATTCCCCCAGAAAAGGAAATTGATGAACAATCTCATATCTACAAATATTTCCTTAACGACAAATACAAATTCATTGTCTACTGATTAAAGCAACAATTTAAAGCAAAAATTATCAGTTGGTACAACGCCGATGCAAGGGAAGAGAGAGAGAGAGTGAGAGATGCAAGGGAAGAGAGAGAGAGAGAGGGAGTAATTAATTTGCACCGACAATTATGAGAGAGGGCTGGCTGATGGGCTCAAAATGTGGGGCCAAACGCCGATGTGGTGTATAATATTTAACAACTTCAGGGGCAATTTCAACCGGCTGAAATGATATTTAAGGAGGTTATTGAATACCCTTCTTTTCGGGTATTGAATATCGCATTTTTGTGATATTTATATCTCTGAATATCGCGGTATTCGTCATCCGAAACACAGAGATATATCAAATACCACGATATTGGATGATATCATATTAAATATCACGATAAAAGAGGAACGAGATAATAAGAAATAAAAAATAATTATTACAAAAATGACAAATAATTAGGAAAAACGTAACTAACTACTAAAAAATCAAAAGCCTACTGTAATCGCGGAAAAAATCATTTTGTGACAGGTGACAGCTTTTAAAAATAATTAATAAAAGAAGTTACGATTTCTCACTTGTTTAATTCCCGTACCTATTTTATTGACTAATCTAAACCTTTAGATAATCAACAAAAATATATTACAGCCCTAAAGTGTCGTAACAGTTAAGACATAAATAGAGTGTCCTAATGTGACAAAATCTCCCTTCGAACTATTCATTCTTATCTTTTTAAAGAATTCACGTTAATCATTCCTTAAAGACGAAAGGAATTCGAAATGTACAAAATATCAATCGGATGTACAGACTCCACAGACAGAGTTGTACGAGCCACGGGTCCCCGCAAAATGGTAGCATTGGTCCTTGCTCACCAGCTAAAGGACAACGATAATGGGAAATTAGAGTCACAAAGCAAGGAAAATAATAGCTGATAAAACAAAGTCTAGCTAATGGATGAAACAATAAGCCCTTATTAGAAATCGCCACATGGCTAGTCCTGGTAGCGAGATTGTTGTGCTCGATTACTTGAGCAGGCTAGACCCTACTAGTTGGCTAGGGACTACTCAGGAAGTGCAAGGATCGTCTAGAAAACGTCACAGTTCCATATTTTGGACATAACACCTTGCTCATAAGTCCTATTAATGCAAGGCCAGTGGCGTTAGAAAGTTAGTTCAACTTCCTACAACTTTGGTGAAATGAGCTTTTGCTAGAATTATCACAAAATGCACTTAAAATTGTCACAAAGTTAAGGCGCATAGTGTGACGGCAGACAACAAGAAGGATTTTTGTTCCTATTTAAAGGTCTTCCACCCCTCATTCAAAGCTGGACTTTCCGTGAACCAAATTCGGAGCAAAATTCAGAGATTGTAGAGCATCTTTAAGGAAACTTCAAGTAGCTCAGATTAGACAAGTAATCAAGATGGTGTATTAAGTTCTTCAAAAAGATCATCAAAATTAGGTTTTTCAGTATTCTTCTTGTAACCCTAGTTTCGATGTATTCTTGTTTTGAATCTTATTTTTTCCTTTCGATTGTGAGTAGCTAAACTTATAATGCTTAGATTAGATGAACCCTAGGTTTATTCTTATGAAAGAATGATTTGACTACATTTGACAATTTATGCGAGTTGGATGAAATTCGGTTTATGTTTGATTTTGATTGTTTTTTTGTTCTTGCCTGATCAAATTGAATGGATCTTTGTTAGATTTGTCGTAGACTCGAGAGAGCTTGCATGTAACAACCCCCTTATTAAACAGAGTTAGAAATAGGGTCGTTATGCAATAAAAATAGCCGAACTGTAATAAGGGTGCTACGCTAGTTATGAAATATATATCATGTAATGTCGTGTAAATCATCAAATGAATTCCTTCCCCAACATATAGAACCATACTTATATGTACCCATAAGATTGACCAGTCAATATAGAACTACTCATAATGTCATATATAACATATTTGTTTTACATGGTACATAACACCATATCTCAAGTTCGTAAGGCCACATATCAGTATAGAACAGATCCGAAGTCTCAAGCTCTATAGGCTCGGACCAAAGTCACCATATACTTTTCCCTTAAGGCCACTATATTTTAAAAAAATATATCCAACACCGTACTAGCACACGACAACTCATAACATATGCACATGATGAGAGTCAAAGTCTCAAACGAGTTTTAAAACACAAAATGAGGATACCATTTTGTAGATTTCTAGTGTGTGAACCGGTAAAGCCTACTATCGTTCTAAAATGAAAAGTAAGGGTCAGTGCTAATCACTAAGTGAGGATCTTTGTCCTGGGCTACCCTAGGGTACACATAATCATACAAAAAAGTATTCATCATATAACATATAAGGCTCCTCCTATATTCTAACTCTTATTCATATTTTATTTGGGAACTCGGATCTCATATGCTGATGACCCATATAAATGTTAGTGGCGCCAAAGCATGCTGCATATACAGTTAGTGTGGCACTTACCAAGCCCCACGATGACAGTTAGTGTGGCGCTTACCAAGCCCCACGATGAGAGTTAGTGTGGCGCTTACCAAGCCCCACAGAGTAGTAGTAGTGCAATAAGCACTGATCACCAGCATACGTGCTCTAATTAGATGATCAACCAATTACCGGATTTAATTAGTAATCAGTTAAAGCTATATTTCAGATTAAAACATATAACAAATAAGAAATACCCGCAAAGTAACACAACATGTATCACATCAAATTACAAGTATAGTAAATAACCATATATAAGCTTAAGGTTAAACGGCCAATATCCTAACATGTATATAACAATAAACTCATAATGGAACGTCTAACCCAATCAAATACGTAAGGGACCCTCACCAGAAATAACCCTTGAGGATACCGATATAAATTATGGAGTCGAGACTGTAACTCTTGAAAACTTAGGTACTACAACTGAGTATCACTACAAATTCCTCCAAGTCTCATCTATGGAAGAAGCTACTATGTGTTCATGACCATGAACTAGATGAGAGGTATTTTGTAGGAGGTATATACTGTATACATTGACGCCTAACAATTCCAATTTGCTAATTAATTTACTTTGTCTATTTGGACTTATGTAGACATGCATGAATCTGTATATTCATTCATTGGAAGGAAAAGAAATGGATGAGGAAACTCCACCTCAAACTTGCCACTTGTCACTTCTGATTTATTATGTGTATAATTATTATATGGGTACGAGTAGTAAAGCCAACACCTCATGTAAGTGTTTTTACTAACTATTATATACATACATGGTTTAACTAACTATAACTAGTTAAGACATCCTTATCTTTGAGGCTAGAATATTTTACTTCCACCATTTGCTAACTCATACTTTTAACTTTATCAGACATGTGTTGATCCATATCAAAGAGGATGAGACCAAGATGATAAAAGTGTTATATAATTTAATAGCACATTTTATCATGAATTTGTACACTAATGTGTACTAAATTAATTTAGTTGGTATTTTCGGTACAATTGGATTGGGATATTACAATTCCACCCTTCTTAAGAGATTTTGTCCTCAAAATCTAGGTCCTAATATCTCTGCTAGCTTGTTTAGAATATAATTGGTTTTTATCCCTTATTCACAAGTAACATGTAACAAGTAAGGTTTCCAAATTTTAAGTATATAGCTTAAGCTAAGTGATCACAACATAAGCCCATTATTAGGGCAAGCGGTAATAAGTTAACCTGCTAAATAAGCATCTACTAGGCGAGGGTAATTCTCACGCATACTCACATATGTCTCCCATGTAGTAGACTCACTTTCCTTAATCCTCTATACTACCTCCAAAATTATAAGGCATGTGTTGATCCATACCAAAGAGGATGAGACTAAGATAATAAAACTATTATATTATTTAATAGAACATCTTCTCATAAATTTGTACACTACCATGTACTAAATTAATTTAGTTCGTATTCTAGGTACAATCAAATCGAGATGTTACATTCCATATATAGAACGCCAAAATCAAATAACTAGGTTAGACGTTAACTCTCATCTGGAAGCGAATGAACTAGTTTGACATGTGAGCAATTCTTGCATGTTTAATCGCCCAACAAGTTTAAGCTCTTTGTCTCAAGAGAGCGGACATAGATTCTAGATAGGTAGCAAATTAGCAGACCCGAAAGGGCATGATTTGATTAGAGAAGAATTACGACAATTAATTGAATTTATCTTATTTTTGTTTAAATCGTGGAATTTGTCTTTCATTTATGAATTTGGCTTACCTAGGGGGAATCAAAATCTAAGCAGTTTTATCCTTGATTGTCAAAACCATATTCGTGTAGTCTCTCAAAACTTTAATTTAAAGCAATTTTCATTTTCATTTGATAGATCAATTGGTCTCATGGCACTTAAACCACAATTCATGTTGATCGATTAATACTTATTGCAACTTTGGGTAGAATACAATAAGAGACCCTAGGGAGATTTGACTTTTGTTAATTGATTAACTAGATTTATTTTGAGAAGAGTAAAATCGTTTATCAAATTGGCGTCGTTGCTGGGGACTTCTTTATTGTATTTAAAAGTAGTTCGATTAGTATTAATCATTCACTTCCTCTTTAAAAAATTTCTTCCACTGTTACTTTTCACGGATTTTATTGTTTTTCCGTACACAAGTGTATGACACAATCTAAGTCGCTCCAGGAATCTCATCAAGACTCTCGCTCGAAAGAAGAAGGATGTTTTGCAGAATCTCTTCTCCAACTTTGGGCAAGCGAACCAAGCTCTTCCCACGAGGAGTATCTAGAATCAAAATCCAACCATATTTACACATCAACTCTTTCTGAATCACCACCAATAATGGCGACACGAACTCTTGCTGACTTCACCAAGCCTAGTGCTGTGAATTCCACATCAAGTGTGGCTCCACCCGAACAAGATGATGCTAACTATGAGATTAAAGGTAATATAATCACTTTAATTCAACAGAACCTGAAGTTCGAGGGGAGGTCAGACGAAAACCCATATGCTCATCTCGTAGATTTCTATGTCTACTATAAAACTGTTAAACATTGAGGTTTGTATGACGAAGCAGTCAAACTCAAGCTCTTCAAGTGGTCCCTTCAAGGGGTAGCAAAAAGGTGGTTAACCAGCCAACCTAGTGGTACATTTATAAATTGGGATGATCTCGGCCAAGCCTTTGTAAAAGAACACTACCCATTGGAAAAGACTGCAGCTGTTAGATAATCAATCTCTCGAATTCATCAAAGAAATGGCGATAGCTTGTATGATTTGTGGAATCGATTTCAAGAGCTGTTATTTGAGTGCCGTCATCATGGATACACCGACAGTTAGCGAAAATACATGTTCAATAGATCCATGGATTGAGCAACAACAATGCTATTACATCACCTAGCAAATGGAGATGCCACTGCCCATAATCACGCAGCTGCTTCACAACACTTTGCTTCATGTGCAACAAAATCCAGAAACTGGGCACGAAACACGATTCACCCAAAACATTTAGTATCTTCGTGTAATTCAGATAACATTGCCTTGAGAGCCCTAGTCAAGGCATTAGAAAATAGATTAAATGATTACACTTTTAAAAGTTTCTAACACCCATATTGCTTCTGTTTATACTTGTGCTTGGTGTGGTGTTTGTGATATCTAGGGAGACAGTGACAACTTCCTCACCAATGGTAGAAGAAGTATAATTTGTGTGACAATGCTACCCCTTCAATCAGCATGGATACCAAGAATACAGAGCAAATAATGCTGGAGTCGAAAATAAAACTTCACATACCCTGGAGGACGCTCGGACTTCTACAAGCCTAGAGTGGAGAATTACAATACCAACAACAACAACACTCCTCAAAGCCACAACTTGCAACAACAACCAAGGAACACCGGGATTTCTGAGCAAGCAAACTCTGCAGCAACAATATCAAAATTCGGCCCATGCTGGAGGAATCAACAAGGACATCATCCAGATGATGAAGACCAAGCAGGCACAATTAGCTCATCAAAATACTATTTCGCAGTGCCAGCAGGCTCTAATACATAGGATGGAAGCATCTTGCACATCCTTGGAACAAAATGTCGATCAAATGCCTTGTGGAAAGCTCCCTAAAAACACAGAGAAAATCCCAACAATCATCAGCGTTCAGGAAAACGACACAGGGATGATGAAGTCTAAGATGCCTACCAAGTAAACAACCTAAGAAGCTCCAATCAAGAAGAGCGTGCCACTGCAAAAAGTTTGATTGCCGGCTAACACAAACTTCATCCTCACACCAGAGGAGGAAGAGAGATAGGCCAAAGCCACCCTACCCAGCAATACCTAGAAGGACGAGCTCGTCGACAGATGATGAGAAATATGAGGAACTATGTCGCAACCACGGAGTTTGTCTCCCCTTCTTGGAAGCTATCACCAGTATCCCAACATATCATGACCTATCATGAACTGTGGGTCACACGCCACAGTTCAAACGCCTAGATCTTATGCTTGAAATACTATAGCTACATGTATAGTAGATCACATCGCAACATTTGTATAGTAGATGACACTCTACTATACAGTCCTCAGTGCCCTTGCTCAAATCACATGGAAATTTCAATCATTAAATTCCCCAACATCCTAATACAGTTCTACGCTTATAAGCAGATTGTAATCCTAAACCCCCACCTACGATTAGCTTCCTTGTAGAGTCTGATTAGTGGCTTCCTTCCTGAAGCTCAAGACTCCCGTCTTGAAAGACTAGTAGAGACCAATCGAGGATTGAATCTGCAAAAACCCTAATTGTTAGGATTTCCTATGAGGGTTTCAACTGTAGGATTTAATAGAGAAAGAATAGGATTGATTACCTTCCATACCTCTCATAGTCTCATTAACTCCGTAATGATGATCCTAGATCGATTAGCTCTGCCTTCTCTCCTTGATCAATCATCTTCACCTCTAGATAAGAGAGCGTCATTCATAGATTTTTATTTCAATAATTATGAGTTGTAGGTCCCTGATTTGGCTTTTATGATAAGTTTACCAAGCCTGTGACGGACTTACCACAACGCTCGTGACTCCCAGACAACCACGCTCGTGACCCACTGATGGTCACGATCGTGATCCTCTGGTGGTCACGCTCATGACTGATTGCTGGCCACGATCGTGGTTGGTTTTCCAACCACGCATGTTACACACTCATGGTCATAGTTGTGACTGTCCACTCGTTGGACCAAAATCCAGCTGACTCAAACCAAAAACCAAACCGAAAGTTGACCCAAAGTTAAGGTGTCACAACTCTCCCCTCCTAAAAAAGGTTTCATCCCAAAACCTGAATCTGAAGACTTAACTAGGGAGAGGAAAAACCTACTGCTAGGTAACTTCTCCATGAGCTCCGGGTAGCGCTCCCATGTTTAAACCCTAGTCTCTCATGTCACAACCTCAACTCCTAATTCCATGCCAGTGTACCCATGTCGTTGGGGTCTCTTTACTCCTTGATTAGGAATCCCTAATCCGATCGGTCAGCTCTCTGTGAGCCAGGAACTTCGCTACTCAAAATCATCAACCTGGGTATCTTACTCCTTCATTATTCACTCAAAGATACACACTCAAGGAATTTATGGTATATTCGTTCCAACCATGTCGACAAGGCCAGCATGTACGCCATTGAACTTACCCCTCGAACAGCATGGTAGAGATGTAAAAATGAGGGTAATTTTTCCCTTCCCAGCCAACACATCTCTTCTTACTAGAGGTCTACTTTGAAGGAAACCTCATCCCTTACTTTAAAGTTACCCTTCTTGTTTCTTGCATGCACACTACCATTGATGACTCTGTGTCATACTCAGCTATGTTCGATTCACTTGACCCTCAGAGGTCATAGTTGTGGTCAAGTCATCCATCTACTTCCTTCCCCACCGTTCTGGGTCTCTAACCAAGCTACCCAATTCAGTGATGGTAACATCCACTGTAGGCCGTCTCCTCCGCCGAACTCCTTGCCGACAACCCCCGATGGGCGTATGAAAATCGACTATTATAATAGTATTACCACACCCTGCTTGGGTTCTTACACCTCTGGACCATTAGCCCATAATTTTGGCCCACACTTATGGCCCAAATCTCGCTGACCCTCCTCGTCACGCTTGTAGTGGACTAGTCACCACACTTGTGGTGACCTGTTAACCATGCCTGTGACTGCATGTTGGCCAAGTTTGTGGTCATCCCTTTATAAGGAATTAGATCCCCAATTTCAAACCCTAATTTTTCAATCTCGGCCAATTCCTCTCAACTCCTGTTAATACCTCTCACAGTCATTGTCGACCATTGCATCCCATCCTCTATATTCTACATTCTCCCAGATACTTCTCTTCTTCTTCCCCTCCTTGATTTTTTTTGGTCCTGCAATGTCTGATGTTTCTCCTCTTGTAGACTCCTCTTTGCCGACGCTACTGTTTTTCTCTCCTCCTCCTTCTCTTCTCCGACTCCTCAATCAACAGTAAGCATCCATCCCTTCAAATTGTGTTACATTTCAGAAACTAGACCCGCAATTTCATTTTCCAGTGTTGTTGGTACACTTGCTAGCCTTAGGGTGTACGTGGTAACTACAATTTCCAGTATGCCGATTGACTTTAGGTAATCGACGATGTTTCTGGGTCTCTTGGGCAGTCACACCCATGGTGGACTGTTCACCACGACCGTGGCTCTCCCTCTCACCATGCTCATGATGGACTATCCATCACGCTCGGATGATCTGCTTCCTCACGCTTGTGATGGTATGTACAATATGTCGCCTGTATGCTGGACTGTTATCGACGCATGTGGCGGAAATTTCATCACGCCCATGGCTAATCCATGACAGTCACTGATTTTTGTTTTATGTGTAGATGTCTGGTGAAGGATCATCATCTAAGCACTTGGTGCACCCTGACCACAAACGCTCTTAGCATCGTGCGGGTGAAGACCCTACTTTCACCGCTCACCTTGCTACCCAGAAGGCGAATCTAAACCCGCCCAGGTTGCAGCCCTCTACATCAACTTCCCGAGCAAGATCCATCGCTCATGCATGAAGCAGCTCAAGGGAAAACCCTTTCATGATGTCTGGTTGATCAACAGGGAGGAGATCTGAGACACTCCCTTTACCGATTGAGAAGGATGGGCAGTGGAGCTCCTTCACAACGGACGTGTTGAGCACATCTTCGAGGTGGACGAGCCCAGCTATGGGGGTCCTTACGCATAAGTTCTTTGCGACTCTGTGCGTGGACTTGATGGTCGGCCGGACTCAGACGAAGCTCATCTTCACGATCGGCTGGCACTTTCGCTCCCACTCCCTCGATGAGCTAGTCATTGTATGTGGCTTCTACTTTGAGGAGGGTAGGGCCACCGATTGTTTCGAGGCCTGACCTTCCTTCCATCAACTCAGCTCCACAATCCTGGCTCCAGCTGTTAAGGAGGAACATCCCCTTCTGTCGGTACATTCTCTTAACCCTTCAATTCTTTCCTTTACTTCATAGGACTTGTAACTCTAATTCTTGCTATCGGTGTTGTGTGTAGGTGTGAACAAGAGTGTTGAGTATTAGGAAAAACTCCACCACTTCCTAAACTACATGATGGCTCATACCATCACTGGTCAGACAGAGTGCACCATTTTTTCACTCTCCGTGAGTTGGCCCAGTTGTATGCCTGCTTGGCGAGGGAGCCGATCCACCTCAGGAACCTCCTAGCCCTCACTCTCTAGACCTTCACCTTTAACCCTTCTTCAAAGGTCCTCCCCGGTGGTACCTACGTCACCAGGATCGCACGCCTCTTTGACATCCTCCACCACTTCTTCCAGGTCCGTAGCTACCCTCTGTCTCGCATCGGCAAGACTACCTTGCTAAACATGCGAATGTTGTAGAGGATCCATAGTGGAGGCCAAATACTCTTGGTAAAGGCCGCTCCTGCTGGTGCTGAGCAGCCTGAAGAGGGAGATGCTTCAGTGGATCCACCAGCTCCTCGTCAGCGGAGGGTCTTGAACTCGAAGGTGCTTACGGCGATCAAGCGGTTGTCGACACAGCTGAACCACCGCTTCGACTTTTTAGACCCCATGCTCAACTAGATGCAGGCGGGTCTGACTCTATAGTACCCAGAATGGCCTGCTCCTCCCATTTTTGCTCCACTCGACCCAAATGTCGAGGACTCGGAGGATGCGGAGGAGGGTGAAGACGAGTGACCTCGGGTTTCCGGAGTGTTTTGCTGTTTCTTTTTCTTGTTCTTTCTTTTCTCCTTTCTTCTTTTGAGACCGAGGCATGAATTGATACTATTGAACTCATTTATTTCCACATATTAATTCAAACTTGTCTATGTTTTCCTCTAATTTTCATAGGTTTTGCACTGAATTTTCAGCCTTTGCTTCTGCTTCTGCCTACTAGAACTCAATTCCGATCCCCTCCGTCATGCCCATGACCTACTACGCATCATGCTCGTGACCAACAATCACTAACGGCTATGGCCACCTTTTCGTCACGTCCATGGCCAACTCTTTGCCATTCTTGTGACTGACTTTTATCACGCCCGTGGCTGGTTGTACCCCAAGACCGTGATCAACTATATGTCACGCCTGTGCCCGACTTCCAGTCACATCCATGAACAACTTCTCCTCCAGAGGACATCCAAAGCTGCTGCTGGTTTCAGAATTACACTCATTACTATCTTACTAAGCTCCTTATAGACATATCACTTCTTTTCCCTAACCACTCATTTAGGTAGTCACCTCCAAAGAGAGAAGATATCCTCCAAACTTTGAATTTCTTTTCCCCGTTATGGTCCAGAAGAATCATCCTACTAATGGCTCTAAATGATTATTTCCATCAGATTAACTCCTAGAGTCTCATCCACTATTTCGTCCTATCACTACCCCTTGTCTCATTGGAACACTCAAGGTTCAACAATAAGTTTCTGAATAGAGACGCAACGTACTCTACCCTTGGTTTCTAAATTCATTCATTTGTCTTCCTAGAGCTGGAGGGAGAGCGTTCATTACTTACAAAAATGCGAGAACGTTCCCTTTTTTAAAAACTTGACTCCTTGAAATCTCTATTCTCATAACTATTTGCGAAGACACTACGTAGAAACTGCCCCCATGGAAGTCTAGTACCATTACAAGTGTGTACTCACCTTCTCCCCTCCCAAGGTTCCCGACACCTCTAAGGAGTGGTAGCACACCGATAGTAGTAGACCGTAACCCGGCTCTGCTACCTATCGTTGAACCCCGATCCTATAATTCCTGGTCGAACCACTAGTTCGACCCATGCAATTTACTCGAGTTCCACTATACTCGACTCAAACCCACTACTATTAATAATGCGAATAAAAACAGAATTAAAACTGAACTAAAAACTGTTATTAACTCTTTCAAATCGTGACAGACAAGGATCTTGGATCCCAAAATACAACACATAAATAGAGGAGATGAAACTCCCAATTTCTAAATACATCAAAAGCAGATATAGGATGAAATCAAAACTCCGACTAGCTCATCCCACCTCCAGGTCCAGCACCTATGACTGTACACACACATATAACATGTAAACAAACATATATTGTGGTTAGTCCTAAGCACTAAGTGGCTAACTTGATAATGCATAGAACTTAGACTAAGGACAAGGATAAAACATAAATGTCATCCTAGTCACTACTCTAGTAATATGACTATGTGGTCATGTTGGTATAAACCTAGCGTCAGGCACCCCTAGCTGTATGGATAGCCTCATGGTAGATCACACCATGAGACCCTGGAAACAGTGTGAGCAGCATCTGAAAGCATACTGAACATGTCCTGCCTGAAACTTGATTGTCAACTGGGGATTGTGCAATCCGGGGGTGGGTGACCGACGCATAATCATTATAAGCTAATCTAGCTAGGCCTATCTTGTCCTATCATGAACTGTGGATCTCACACCATAGTTAAAATTCCAAGAGCTTATGCTCGAAATACTATAACAGAGTGTAAAATAGATAACACACGAATGTAAAGCATGATAGCCCTTGATCGAAGTCACATCACAACATCTGTATAGTAGATCACAAGCTATTGTACAGCCTGAGAGCCCTTGCTCCATATCACATCCTAATACAGTTCTATGGTTATAAGAAGAATGTAATCCTAAACCCCCACTACTGATTAGCTTACCGATAGAGCCTGATTAGTGGCTTCCTTCCCGAAGCTCAAGCCTCGTATCCTAAAAGACATGTAGAGACCAATCGAGCATTTCTTATGTGGTTTCAACTATAGTATTTAAGACAGAAAGAATAGGTTTGATTACCTTTCATGCCTCTCTTACTCTCACTAACCCTCTAACGATGATCCCGGATCGATCGGCTCTGCCTTCTCTTCTTGATCGATCATCTTCACCTCTTGAGAAGAGAGCACCGTTTGTAGGTTTTCATTTTTTGTAATTCTGAGTTGCAGGCCGGAGAATTTGTCTTTTATAATAAGTCCCCCAAGCCCATGAAGAACTTGCCACAATGCCTGTGACTGCCAGACAACCATGCATGTGACCGACTGATGGACACAGTCGTGATCCTCTAGTGGTCACGCTCGTGACTGGCTCCTAGACACGATCGTTGTTGGTATGGCAATAACATCAGTGACACACTGATGTTCACACTTGTGACCATCCACCCGCCTCACAAAAGCCTAGCTGACTCAAACCAAAAACCTGAACCGATAGTTGACCCGACATTGAGAGCTTTTCGATCTCTTGTTTTATTAATAAGCATCATATTGATAAAGCATTAGCTGACCTAGGTGCTAGTATTAACATCATGTCATATCCCTCGTTTAAGTGCTTAGCACTATCTAGCTTAATACTTATCGATATGAATGTAAAATTTGTTGATAAATCTATTAAGCGTCCTCTAGGGATGGTTACTATCTGGTTGATTTTGTGGTAAAGGATATAAGAGAGGACAATCAAACTCCTCTCATCCTTTGTTGACCGTTCTTAGCCACTGCTGGTGCCATCATTGGTGCCATCAAGATTGGCCTTGAGATATATATTCCTACTTTGAGTATGATTACAACATTTAAGCCAAAAATGTCTAGAAACACCCTACTGAAGTGCATGTTGTCACTCTCGAGTATGCTTTACCTATTAACCCATCTTTAGAGAAGAAATTGTTTCCAAAGCAACAGGTTAATCTAGAGATGGTGCCCACCAGCGAAAATGGGAAGCTGAAACTAAAAGGGACAAAGTAGCTGATCAAGCCCCCTACTGATAAAGTAGAGAAGGACGAGTGCTTCAAACCATTTGAAGTTACTGGTGTAAGAGATTATGTTATAGCGGAGCTTCTTTATGCTGGCAAGACGAAGTGGCTACTTCGGAGTGGATCAGATAAGGTGTATGTCAAAAACGAAAATGCAATCCTCAACGAAGTTCTGAGTTGGGTTGCCCAAACGTAATCATCCAGGTATCGTATAGCTCGAAGACTTTAAAAAAGAGCATTTCATGGGAGGCAGCCCATGTCTAGAGTCAGTATGTGATATCCTGACTTAAGGTCAACTGTTGGTTCGAGTTTTAGGGTTGAATCGGCTGAGTTATGGTCAGACGGGTTGATGATTACGGGCGTGACCATAATTTCGTCACGGGCATGATCATGCATATTTGTATTTCTCGTGTTAGAATTCCAGTCCCATTCGGGGTCCTTTTGATATCATTTAGGAGTGTTTGTGTAAGATTTCAGGAACAAGAAGATGTCCGGGAACTATTTGGAACGATATAGACATGCATGGATGAGTTAGGACGGGTCGAGAAGTGAAGAAATCAGAAGTGCTGAAATTGTCAAAAATGGCGATATGGACTTGTCAAACTTGGCGCTATACAAATAGCGCCATGATTGGCACTATGGAATGTCAAAGATGGCGCTATGACCAGGTCATAGCGTCATTTGACACGATCATAGTGCCAACTTCGAAAATCCAGAGTTTAAAGGATGTTTGGGATTTTTATTTAAAGTCTGGTCCTCCCCCATTCGAAGACAGACTTCCTTGGACGAAATTGAGAGCTTTATTGACTGATTTGAGCGCGACTTAAAGGCAACTTCAAGGAGCTTGGAATTATTGAAGTAATCAAGATGGTGAATCAAGTTCTCAGGAAGACCGGTGAAATTAGGTTTTTCATAATTCTTTGTGTAAACCTTGGATCAATGTCTTCCTCTTCTAATTTTGATTTTTGTCTTGAGATTATGTGAAGCTAAACTTATCTGCATAGATTAAATGAATCCTAGGTTAATTATTTTGAAGAAATAATTTGACGACTTTGTTCGATTTATGCAAGTTGGATGAATTCTAGTATATGTTTGATTTTGTTTTTGATTTATTCTTGTCGGATCAACTTGAATGAATCTTTGTTAGATTTTTCTTAGACTCGTAAGAGTTTGCATTTCTAGAACACAAAAATTAAACAACTCGGTTAGACGTTAACCTCATTTGGGAGCAAATGAACTAGTTAGACACGAAAGCAATTCTTATTCGATAAATCACCTAGCGGGTTTTAGATCTTTATCTCAAAAGAGCAGACTGAGATATTAAATAGGTAGTAAATTAGTGGTCCCGAAAGGGCGTGATTTGATTACATAAAAATAGCGAAAGTTTCTTGAATTTATCTTGTTCGTTTTAAATCGTTAAATTTATCTGTCATTTAATTAATTTAATTACCTAGGGGAATTCAAAATCTAAGCAGATTCATCCCTGATTATCAAAACCTTATTCGTGCAGTCTTGCAAACCCTAAGTTTATAGCAATTTTCATTTTCACTTTGATTAGTTCTCGTGGCACCTAAACCACACTTCTTTGTTACATGGATTACTACTTGTTGCAACCTTGAGTGATACTTAAAGAGACCTTATGGAGATTCGACTTCGGTTAATTTATTAATCGGATTATTTTGATAACGCATAAAAAATGTTTATCACCTACGGGCGGTGATTCTCTCCCAGGAGATTAACGACATCGATCAAGGGGAGAAGACAAAGCTTATCAGTCGAGGATCAAGGATAGAGGGTTAGAGAGGCTAGGAGAGGCATGGGAAGGTAATCAATCATCTTATGTCTCTCTTAATCATACAATTTGAAACTCACATAGGGAAAAACCTGACACCAAGGGTTTTTGGGGATTCAACCATTGGTTGGTCTCTTTAGGTCTAACAGGACAGAGGAATGATCTTCGGGAAGGAAGCCACGAATCAGACTCTACCAAGAAGCTTATCAGAGGTGGGGGGTTAGGATTACTTTTCTGCTTGTAAGAGTAAAACTGTAATAGGTTGTCAGGAATCCAATGATTGAATTCTCAGTGTGTTTCAAAGTGAGGGATCTCAGGACTATACAGTAGTGTGTTATCTACTATGCATATGTTTTGATATGATTCAAAGTGAGGGCTCTTAGGCAGTACAACAGCGTGTCATCTAATATATAGATAGTTATTATTTTCGAGCATAAGCTAATGACGTTTGAACTGTGGCGTGTGATTCACAGTTCATGATAGGTCAAGATAGACTAGTTCACGATTATGAAGCGTTGGTCGCCCACCCTCAACTTTTGCAATCCCCCAGTTGACATTCTGTTTTTAGGCAGGACGTGTTGAGTATGTCTTAGATGCTACTCACATGGATATTCAGGGTGGTTCATGGTCTGATCCACCATGGGGCTGTACACACACATTTAGGGGTGGCTGATGCTAGGTAAATGCCTATAGGGACCACAGGGTCATATTACTAGAGTACTTATTAGATAGACTTCTGTGTTCTATTCTCAGTTCAGTCTTAGTTCTATGTGAGTCTATATAGCCACTCGGTGCGTATCACTAACCACATCAGATATTGTTTTCCCTTATTGTATATGTGTATTTCAGTCAAAGGTACTGGAGCTGATGGGGGTAGAGAGAGCTGGCAGAGTTTTGATATCAGATGTTTTAAGGATTCAAAATCCTTGTCTATCAATTTTAAAAAGGTTTATTTTTAAGTATTTAAGTTCAGCTTTTAATGCTTGTTTCTATGCTTATATTAGTGGTTGAGAGCAAAGGTTGGTTCGTGTTGGAAACCAAGTACGATCCATTGGTTGAACCACTGGTTCGATCGGGACTCCTAGGGTGGGGTTTTACACAGTAGTTTTAATTTTATTTGAGTCAAATTACATGTTTTGGTGTTAATCGTTCTACTTTAGACTTTTTTTATTTTTTATTTTTTGATCATAAATCTATTTTGTTATGTATGGGACATGGACACTTGTCCTAGTTCCTTTTTACTTATATTTTTGGTTTGTGTGTGTTTTGAATCTTTTGAGGAGCTAGTGTCACCGTCGAGCTCGGACTTCATGGATCATGATGCATCTTGCCTCTCTAGTTTCTCAAAGCTTACAGGTATTCCTATGCAACTTTTCCATTTCGTTCACTAAGGACACTGTCTAAACTAAGTGTGGGCTGAGTTCGCATATAATTCTTGTGAGCTAGTCTTGTTAGGTTATTGTCTTTGAATATTAGTCCTAAACTCAAGCTTGTTGGAACCATCTTTGAATCAGTTACTTATCATGCTTAGAAAACTGCCCTATAATTTCTGCACTTGATACTTGTGAACCTAGATTTGATAGGAGTTTAGGCATGTGATCAAAGTCTATTGATTCTTTAGACCTGCTTTGATTAGTTCATAGTAGTACAGACTCTCCAACTTAATGTGACCGGACATACATGTTATCGAATTACCATCCAGCAAGACAATTTGAGGCCTTTGTAGTATCGATAGTCAGCTTCATTCGTAGATTTGTTCATAAATTGATTTTAGTGGTCTTCTCTGTTGGCTGTTAATTCAGCTCTTGCATGATACCGAACTGAATTCACTCGGCACTAAGTCACTAGAATGATACAGGCACTTAGAAAAGCTCCTCCACAAAATATCCATCCAATCCCTAAATATTTCCTTAGGTGTAACCCAAACATAGCCAAAAAGCCTTTTTCATGACCCCCATAATATCCTATCCCTTTTCTTCAAGCCTTCATAAGTGTAGGAGTCAATAAAGTTGCTAGTTGAGTAATTACAGGTTTATCTAGTTTCCCTAAATAGTAGTTTCTTGTATAGTCTTGGTTTATTCGAAAAAGAAGAAAATCTCAAAAAAGGAAGGAGACAAGAAAGACCCAGTCACGGAGATATAAAAAATTGAATCATTGCATCATAATTAGTTGTCTTAGTAGCTTAACTTCTTTTTAAATTAGACCGAGTCGTCTGCCACTATGTACACCTACCACCACATTCATTTCACCTTCCATTCTCTTTTCTCACCACATTACATCCCTAAATGATAGACCTCTGGACTAGTATTTGAAGTGCCTTGATGTGATGAGTAAAAGTAGGTTGATATGAAAGTGTTGGAAGCACACCTCAGAGTTAATGGTGAGCGCATAGACACTATCCCTAAACACGTGAGTGTGAAGCTTTCGGGTTCATCTTTAAGTCATTGTCCTTTGAGAGTAAGTCTAGATGGATGGTATGACATGCAAGTTGGAGAAATTCTTGTGAGGCCTTTACATCCTATTTCGGTTTTGTTAAGAGGTTCACTTGTATGTTAAGCAATTTAGGGGTGCATTGAGGAATATGAGTTTTCTTTGTCGTGCCAAGTATGTTGAATCATTTATAGGTGTTTCCATGGCTTTTATCAGCTTTTTGCTTGAGGATAAACAAAGATTAATGGTGGGGTTATTTGATGACCCTAGATTTGTCACATTTATCGCCCTCATTTAAGCGATATTTCATGCATAATTGTATTGCTTTAGGTAGAAGTTTAGGATGTTTTATGCATTCGAAAATAGACTTTTCCGGTTGAAGTTGAGAGTAAAATTCAGAGATTTGAGAGCATCTTTAAGGAAACTTCAAGGATTCCAGATCGGACAAGTAATGAAGACGGCGAATCAAGTTCTTCAAAAAGATTGGCGAAATTAGATTTTTCGAGATTCTTCTTGTAACCTTAGTTTTTATTTATTCTTCTTTTTCAATCTGGTTTGTTCCCTTCGATTATCAGTAGCTAAACTTCTCATTCTTAGATTAGATGAACCCTAGGTCTATCCTTATGAATGAATGATTTGACTACATTTGATGATTTATGCGATTGGATGAATTTCAGTATATGTTTGATTTTGATTTTGTTTCTGTTCTTGCCTGATCAACTTGAATGGATCTTTGTTAGATTTTTCTTAGACTTGAGAAATCTTGCATATCTAAAACTCCAAAATCAAACAACTAGGTTAGACATTACCTTCATTCGTGAGCGAATGAACTAGTCTGGCGTGGTAGCAATTCTTGTTTGTTTAATTGCCTAGTGGGTTTCAGATTTTCACCATGAAAGAGCGGACTGAGATTCTAGATAGGTAGAAAATTAGCAAACCTGATAGGGCGTGGTTTCATTAGAGAAGAATTGTGACAGTTAATTGAATTTATCTTATTTTGTTTAAATCATGGAATTTGTCTGTCATTTTTGAATTTAGCTTACCTAGAGGAGTCAAAGTATAAGTAGTTTCATCCTTTCTTAACAAAACCATATTCGTGCAGTCTTGCAATCTTTACTTTAAAGAAATTTTCCTTTTCTTTTGATTGATCGATTGGTTCTCGTGGCACCTAAACCACAACTCTTGTTAGACTGATTAGTACTTATTGCAACTTTGAGAAGAATACAATAAGAGACCATAGGGTGATTCAACTCTGGTTAATTCATTAACTAGATTTTCTTTGAGACGAGTAAAATCGTTTATCATAGTCTTTCACATTTGTACTTACAAATGACCTTCGTCCCATCGTGCTTGACCACAGGGTGCTCCTTCAGCAATGGTTTCCTAACGTCGAGAGAGACCCGGAGTTGCATGAACACATTAACGAAGAACCGGTTGTTCTTCTCCTCATAGTCCAAGAAATAGCCCGTTGAGCACGCCAATGCTCGCCCCACTTATTCAGAACAATATCCCTCCGACAAGTGTGGATTTGAAGCCAAAGATTAACATGGTGAAGGGGAACAAACTTTGGGTCATTTCCCCACTGCAGATCTTGAGTGAGAAGGGCGTGATTGTCGAAGAACCATGACCCATGATCTATCACAGAGAGTACGTCAAGCTAATGGGCGGAGCGAAAGAGAAAATGATGGTCCTCTAAAGCCATGATCTCAACTCCTTGTTGTAGTTGCCAAGTGTAGGTAGGCTTCGTCGCATTTGGACCAGATTGATGTCCTTCTTGGTGAGAAGCTTTCTGACGATGCATAATTCATATCCCCACGTTGGTGGTTGGACCACTAGATCCGCCGTATGAAAGCATTGCTACATATGGAATCAAGATCTCCACTGCAGAAGCGAAGGCTGGGGTAGCGAAGATGGGCCTCACGACCGTACCCGTCATTTGCAGTGTGGTGACGGCATCGGACCACTGCATATCGGAGCTGCGGGTAGGGGTACCTTGACTGTGTTCGATAAGGTTAGGGCCGGTGGCGGAGGTTTGACGAGAGGGGTTGTTTGATGAAGGTTGTATGGTAGTGGAGGGCGGCTAGGGTTCAAGGTTTGAAACTCTACTAGAGAGTGCAACTTTCTCTCCGAGAGAGGGCAACTAGGGCATCATGTACTGAACTATTCATTCTTCTTGTTTGTGCGTTCTATTGTAGCAGGTGGTCCAGCAAACGAAAATAACTAGGTTATGGTCCAATAAAAATATTTTAATAACACATGACCATATTACCACTAATTACTCTAAACTTTTAGATCATATGGAGGTCCAAAGGTCTGATCCACATTACTTCTACATTGAATCTAGGAAGCAAAGTGCCTAGCTCTAGTATGGTGGAGGAAATAATGAGAGGGTTCCGCATTCGGATATAGTTATAGTTAATAGTAATACTCTTTAAATAATTATATATATATATATATATATATGGAAATGACTATCGTCCTCCCGGAGTATTACATACTCCCGCCTATATGGACTCATCTCAACCTTTCATTTTTAGGATAAGATCTAGACGGTCAATAATCATTTTATTTTGAAAATTAAAAAAAATAGAAAACAAAATTCCTGAAATATCACTCCATTTAATTTACATAAACATTAAGACATAATATCTTTTATTTTATCATTATAAGATTTGCGTTTGGAAAATTCTCATTATTATGAATAATAATAAAATTTCTTTTTTCTTTTTGCAAATGAAAATCTCTTTTCCTTTTTACCAAAAAAAACTTCGTCTTCTTAAATTATGATCTATATGCAGTTATAATATAAACAAAATTAAATATATTTTTAAAAATATCATGTACAAATTTACAAATGAAGAAACCACCACAAATAAGTTGCTACATAGACCCAAAACAAAACCACCCGAAGTGAGTAACCACACAGACCTGAAAATCCCAACCCAGTACAAAACCCCTTTTACAAAAGCCTGCCCATAAAATGCAGACAATATACCCGTGTGAAACAAGCATAATATTGTACCTGTTTGCAACGATCCCCCTCAACCTTGACGAAAGACAGCAGACAGAAGTAGAAGCCTCAAATATTAATCAGATGGATTGATGTTTCAGGAATATCCAAGCGCAAATCTTAAAATGACAAGATAAAAGATATCATGTCTTCATGTTTATATAAATTAAATGGAGTGATCTTTCAGGAATTTTGTTTTTCATTTATTTTAATTTCCAAAATAGAATGATTATTGACAGTCTAAATCTTATCCTAAAAATGAAGGGTTGAGATGAGTCCATGCAGGCGGGAGTATGTAATACTCCGGGAGTACCAAAGTCTTCATCATACTAGAGCTAGAAACTTTGTTTCCTAGATTCAATCTAGAAGGAATATGGACCTTTAGATTAATTAGGGGTAATATGGTCATGTGATGTTTAAATATTTTTATTGGATCAGAACCTAGTCATTTTCGATCGTTGGACCACCTTCTACAATAGCTAGAATATCCTCTCTGGTGACCAGAAAACCATTTTCGATCACCAAAATTCTTCTTGTTCAATATCTCGCACGACTGCGACCTTTGTTGACGAAATTTTGTCCACCAACGTGATCACCGTTGTCGGCTTTACGATCCTGGGAAAAAAATTCAGGAATTGTTTTTGACGGGCGGCCTCACAAGTGTGTATAGAGAGTTGTACGGATCATACGAAGTGTACACACTTTTATGGGTTCTACAAACTCGTAGTTACATGACTTTTTTTCTTATGCATTACATATACTTACAGACTTGATGGAGGAGCAATGGTCTCATATGTTCGGAGAGGCGGTGGGCGAGGAAAATGGAGACACGGCGGCAATGCCTGCGTTGGAGGAGCAATGAGGCTAAGGTTCGCTCTGAATGAGGAAGAAAACTTGAAGTTACTTGTTTGCCCCCCCGCAATCTTTCAGCCATTAAATCTAAGTAAAATTTTCGACGTTTGTGATTTTATTGAGTCGGATCTAAAAGAGCTTTTCGTTGTTCCAGATTCGGACCCTCCTTTGGCCCGCATGTGAAATTTGTAACACAAGCATGAATGAGAAACGAGGGGAAATTAAGGCTGTGTGAGAGTATTAAAAGACGACGGCTCCACTCCTGTGACCCCTTCCTTCCAATATTATTAGTCAATAATTTCCTGCCTCCTTCTCCAGGCCTCCTCTCTTTCCTCTCTCTTTCCCTTGCTATCATATATATTACCCTCAAAACCCCTTCATTTTCCCAGATTGCAGATACCGTACCAAACCCAATTTCCAGCACAAAAATCAATATCAAGAATGGAAGTGGCGTTACCTTCATCTCCTCCAAGCATGGGATTCGACTTCAACGATGCCAGGATTCTGCCTTTCCTCAGCGCTCCATCTTCCCCTCGCCGCTTCGGCGACTTGACTCTCAGCGTTCCCTCCAGCCCTTCTCGTGTCGCCGACCTCTACCGCAGCTTTGAGGATGCTTTCCAACACTGGGAAGAATTAGACAAGACCCCCAAGAAGCTCCCTTCCTTCAAAGAAGAGGATTTCGCTTTCGATTTCACCCCTGATTCCGAGAAAGATTCTCTCCCTGCCGACCAGCTCTTCCACGGCGGCCGAATCCGCCCTTCTCTGCAGGCGGCAGATACTGTTAAAAGTAAAAGCCCTAATAATGAAAGGGGAAGGGGAAGAAGATCAGAGAGAGATTCTGGACTGACCTCGAGTTCGAGCCGCAGGGAGACCAGATCCGTTTCACCTTACAGAGTTTCGCAGTATCCATGGGAGGAAGAATTAGATCAATTCAGACAACAGAATCAACAGCAAATTACTAGTACTACTGCTGTTGCTGCCACTAATACTAGTACTATTTCTTCATCTGCCACTACTACCACAAAGAGTTCTTCGAGGAAGTGGAGACTGAGGGATCTGCTCTTGTTCAGAAGCGCATCAGAAGGAAGAGCGGGTGGCTTCTTCAAGAGACATGAAACTGATCATAGCTGCAACGTCATCCGGTCATCCGACAGCTTTGGTTCCAATAATAATAATAATAAGTCGAGGAAGAAAGCAGTTTCGGCACACGAGTTACATTACACAACCAACAAAGCAGCATCCGAAGGTCTGAGGAAGAAGACATTCTTGCCTTACAAACAGGGGATTCTAGGCAGATTTGCATTTGCTCCTGCTCTTCCGCGATGAAACATACATACATACATATGCTTTAATTTCTTCTTTCTTTCATTCATTCAGCTCCTAACTAATTAAGAGCTTTTTGTTTTTGGTTCTTATTCTTTCTTCACTGTCAATAGATACAGTGTGTGTTGCGATTCCTGTTGCGTAAGCTAGAGAAGGAAAGCACATGAAGAAGAGAATAGCTTATAATCTGATGAGACTTCATTATTTCCTTCATCTACCATCACACAGACAGACCAGAATTATTTTCTCTTGTTTTGTCCCAGTTATTCTAGTTATTGATTCTAATTAATACTGATTAATTAGTTTCATCTGATGAGAATCAACACGTATATATATATATATATATAGATCACATGTTTGTACAGCTAGCTACCCCAATACTATACTAGGGATTAATTGCTATCAGTGATTCCTGAGTTATGAGAAGTGAGAATATTAGAGCCCCACAAAGGAAAATCCGATCAAAGTAGTTGTGGGCTAGTCTACCACTAGTCCTCTACCCCCTTGGTATGGATAAGCATATCCTTCTAACCAACCCGACCCGATTTTATGTTAACGCCCTCTTTTTTTCGTTGTTAATTGTCTTCTAATTAACAACGTGATGATAATATAAAACTGATTTATAAAAATGCACGACAACGTTGAATCGAAGTGTCCATTTGATTAAAATTGCAACCCACAACGAAATATATAATATTCAAAGTTGGTTCGCTGCATGCATGTTTTTGTCTTTTTGCAATTTATTATAATTTTATAATTGAACAAGAGGAAGAAAAAGTCAGATAAGTTGCAACAAGATGGTCGGCATACTTGGAAGGAATTAGATATGATGGCATGGCACACCATGTTGTACAAAGAGGTCAATGTTTTATAACAAATCCAATGCCTTCTTTTATTCTGCGTTTCAAACTCGTGTCTTCAAATTCTAGAACTGATACTAACTTTTATTAAATAATTGAAACTCAAGTCTCGTAACGCCACGATTGACGCTACGCCCAAATTTAGGAAACAATTATGGCCCATGTCAATATACTTCTAAGTAGAGCTGACAAAATCTTAACTCTACATGATGAACCAGTCTATCCGATCTAGTCCAGCCCCATATGTGCTCCGATTGACTAAAAAGTTAATAATCCGTAACTCGTCCAACCCGTGACCTGATGAACCCGTCACCCGATGAACCCTTGACCCAATGAATTGTGACCCGACCAACTCGCAACCCGTCAACCGATTAACCTGCAATCCGACCAACCCAACCCGAATTATTCAATTGATCGTATTCATTTAACTTATGCACTAAAACTTACATTAAATTTTTAATTTTCCTTACTAAAATTTAAGTCTATCAAAGTGATCTTCTTATCTAACGAAATTAAAAAAGTTACATACAAATTATAAGCAAATAACTAATTTATTCAATAGATAATAATTGAAAAATTATATCAATATTAAAATTTCATTAAAAAATATGAAGTACAATTGTATTTACGTATAAACAATAAATCATAAACGTTAAAATATACGTTTTTGCTAGATAAACAAAAGTCTTATTATGTTTCGTGAAACTATTGTGAGTCAATACACAACCCGAGTCAACCCGTAACCCACCCAACTAGAAACCGATAAACCCGCAACCCGATTAACCCGTGACCAGCCCAACCCGTCAATTTAACAACTCTAGTTGTAAGTGGCTGCACTATGTTATGATACTGCACCGTATCACTATAATCTATTTAATGCTGCATATCCTGCCCGTTGGCCAGTTTTCAGTTATCCATCCGGTAATTGTCCTACGTGGCGCCCACGTTGATGCCAAATGTGCATTCATATCTGCTTCTCGGCTCAAATTAGGAAAAAATAAATCGGCCTCAAACATGTCATGATCCTCTCCACCGCAGAAACGACATCTACGCCAACGCTGCTGATTGCTCCCCTCATCAACTACTCTCCCTACAACGCCTTCTCCATTCCCTCCCTATGCAGATCCCCTCTCTCCCTTCTCCATTCACCATCTATTCTATCCTCACTCTTCTGTTGTTGCCGATGCAGCGTCAGACCTAGATGTACTGTGCTTCTAGATCTTCCGGAAGAAGAAGTCTACGTTTCTCAATTGCCCACACCCAGTGAATATAAGGTTCGTCTTTTATTGAGAGTTGTGTTCATAGCAACAATTGGAGGGAACATCATATGAAACGTAATCGTTGGGACATTAGCTAACATGAAAATGAAATGAATTAGTAGGCATGAAAACGAAAACTGATTGCAACCAAGCATTAAGAAAAAAAAGATGCAATGATGGCACATTGGAAAAATGATATATGTATGCATCTTAGTTAACAATTGATACGTGGATTTGGTAACAAGAAAACAATCTTTAAAGTAAATATATGAACAATAGCCTACGTTATCCTTTTTCACATATCCATTTGCAGATTTAAGATGATAAAAAAAATGCTAACAGTAATCAATATTTTTCCTGCAATGGACCAATGCACATAAAGACCAAGCAAACAAAAAACTATGTTGAGAGAAACAATTGCGTAATTGATATATGGATAGGTGCATTAATATTCGAAAAAATGTAAGAAATATGAAAGATTGAAACATTTATATGGATAAATTTGTTGATGAAACAGAGTTTCATAAATCTCGTAAAAGGAACTAGTTTCCTGCATAAATAGAAAACATATATGTCTATGTATATGCATAACGTAACCAGAGAAAAAAAAAGTAATATTGGGTAGAATGAATCCAAAACCAAACATGATCATATATATCAACGTTAATGGTAAAATAAACATAGAATAGAAGTAAAACAAAAACAATAAAAAAGTGGATGTCAAATATCATCCACTTTTTCCCATACATTGGACAAAGTGGAATCAAACTAGCGAAACCACACATATAAACAGAAAAACTAAAGAAATTAAAAGAAGCAACTACCTTCTCGAATCTTTGAGAGTATAGAGCTACGTGCTGATAACAATCAAAAGAAGTAATAGTAGCAACCTTCTTAAATTTTTGAAAGTGTAGAGCTTCGTGCTGATAACGTGTTATGAAACTAAGTAACGATAAGATCATACGAAAGAAAAGGAGGAGAATAGTATTTATTCATATGTCTCTCAAACATACATGGAGAGTACTATTTATAAGCTAGTGATATCATAACCTACACATTGTAGGATTAATACAAATCAATGAGACTAATGAGGTACATTGATAGACATGATTATGTATGATGGGAGTTACAATGAACATCAAATGCTATAACTAATATCTTCATAGCAGAGACTAAAGGAAAAACAACCGTTCAATAAATTTGTTGTGAAACCCCACCCTAGGAGTCTCGATCAAACCACTGGTTCAACCAAGATTCATACTCGGGTTTCAACCTGAACCAGAATCTAATACTTGACTATTGATAGCGCAATTATTCGTTGGCTATTTGACCCTATCTTGACTATTTGTGGACCTTGTTTGACCTAGTTTTGACCCTCCTTTGTGATTGGTTGGAAGAAACAAGGATTTCTTGTTTCGTTTTCTTCAACGGAACATTTTGGTCTGTTCGAATTGATTTCTCATTGTGTATTTTTTTAGGTTGCAGGTATTCGACGGATAGAGGACGATGAGAGGATTCCAACGAGACCAAGCGGGTAGTAAACGAAGGTCGGACGAGCGAGATACGGGCGAAAGAAGATTTTGAGCCCGGTTTGGTTGAAGGACCACACGTCATGTGGCTTCTGCAGATGACAATATATAAGGCTTGTTTGGAGGAGAGAGGCAACATAACCCTCTATACAATCGTTCAGATACGAAATTCCTCTCCTCCTCTCTCAAGTTTCTTTCAACTTGGAGCCCTAGAAGCCCATTGGATACCTAAAATACAATTTTGGAGCAGTTGGAAGAGTTTGGATTGAAGATTGGATCGTTCATCACCTTCTTTGCACCCTTTGGAAGATGTTGTTTGTATCTTCTCTTCCTTTAGCTATCTTAATCATGTTAGGCTAGACACTTTAGTTGTTAGATTAGGATGACCCCTCATGATGAGGGGTTGGATACACTTAGATATGGATTATGGTATGAGTAATGCTTGGATTATGGTCTTTTTAACCTAGATTGTGTCATGGCTTGATTTAGGTCAAATGTGTTATTTCCTTTGCTTGGTTATGATTTAATTGAGTATATATGTTAGTCCAAGACTGAAGTAAGGTATGTGTGGACCAAGCCACGCCCCAATTCAACCTTTAGTGTGAGAATTTCCTTAGGGGCATTTCATATAACACTTGGTGGGCGTTCTAAAAGTCACTCAATTGTGTGACAGGATTGAGGGATGGCGTGTTTAGGGTGAAGATGGTGACTTAGTACCCCTTTCCAAGTGTTTGTAGTGCTTTTAAGGTAATTCGAACACCTAGGCATTTTGTCGAGCACTTTGTATTCATTGCTAGGTAGCTTGCTTTGCAAGTGAACTAGTAATGGTGGTTCATATGCATACCCGTGCTATGAATTCCTACAAATTTCTAGAGGAGAATGAAACCATAACTAGTGTCCGAAGTATCCATTCTACCTAGTAAGCCGTATTTGGGTACAAATCAACACCTGAAGTTTAGCAACCCTCTTTTCTTTGTTGCCCTTTTCACTCTCTTGTTTTTCTTATTTCGTTTGGTTGAATTCATTTCAACTCCATTAGTGAATGTTTAGTGCACTAGATGATAACCTAGAGAACTATACTTTGAACAATTGGTAGGTTGAACCATATTCTAAGAAGTTGAGTAGAAGTTAGTGAACGTTCCTTATGGATATGACACGTGGAAGCTAGGAATATGGATAACACCCTTTCCCAAGCGATCAAGTTTTTTGGCGCCGTTTCCGGGCACTAGCTCACACCCTTGAAAGACTAGTTTAGCACACGGAAGTATTCTACCTCTTTGTTTTACTTCTTGTTTTCCCTCTTGTTGTGTTTTATCCCATTTTGTGTGTTACTTCGGTTGTTCGTTTTGGTGTATAGGTTTCTCTCATTCATTGTAATAGTGCATGAGATGATCCAAGCGGACTAGGCGTGCACGAAATAGGCTCATTGGGACTCCACCTCGACGTCTACCTCGCATTGAAACTCCACTACATTCTCCAACAATTCAATCCTCTTCTACACCAACCACTCCAGAGCTTTCATTGGTTGATTCATCTTCTGAAGAACCCGAGGCATTTGAGAACATCTTCGGGATAGATTGACGATCGCAAAGGACTCTAGGGGATTACGCCAAACCAACTCTTGAAGGGACTTCCTTGAGTGTGCTTCTCCCTCTGATAGACAATCAGAACTTTGAGTTGAAGTTTCAATATATCCAGATGGTTCAACAAAACGCCTATCACGACCACGAGCAAGAGTACCCAAGTAGTCACATCCGAAGCTTTCTTGAGATAGTTGATCTCATGAAATTTAACAATGTGCTGCAAAAAGCTATTCACCCCCGCCTCTTCCCTTTCTCACTCCAAGGGAAGGCAAAGCAATGGCTTGATAATCAACCCAACAACACCTTTCAAGCTTGAGATGACTTCACAAAGGCTTTCTTGGAAGAGTTCTTCCCTCCCTACAAGACATATGAGATTCGAGGTAGGATCTCTAACTTCGAACAAATCAATAGGGAGCCATTCTTGAAGGCTTGGGAGAGGTTCTAAGCTCTCCTCTACTCTTTCCCTCATCACAACTTTAATGTGTGGTAACTAGCGGAGACCTTTGCTAGAGGACTCACTTACAAGGACACGAAAATGATCAATCAAGCGGAGGAGACTTGAGATCACTCCTCCCCAAGTGATGCCTTCAAGTCTTCCAAGAGATGGTCATGAAGACAAAGAGTTTGTCAAGACAACAAGGGCCTAGAGACATCAAGGCGGTGAGCCGGGATCACTAAGTTTTTACCCACTCAAGCTCCAAAGGTACTTAAAGAGATGCAAGGACATAAGGATGAAGATTCCCATCAACTCACTCATATGTTACTCTCAAGGATTGATGGCATGGCGGCTCAAATCAAAGCACTTGGCTTAGCTTAACCGGTAGTGAGACCAACTGCTACTCCACCTCAAAAGGAAGAAGTGCGAAACCAAAGGTGAATCATCCCGTTGTGCAACTCTTTATATGTGAGTGTTGTGGAAATGAGGGGCATGATGCCTCGACTTGTCAATCCTTTGCACCGGAAGAGAACTTCATTAAAGAAGTAGATTATGTGCAAGGAAGCTATCAAGGAGGCAATCAAAGTGTACACCGAGGCTCTAATCAAGGGAAAGGTATGAACCAAGGTGGATATCGCAACTACCAACAAGGGCAAGTCCCTAATCAAGGAGGATATCGCACCAACAACTTCAACCAAGGCCAAAGGCCTCATAGGGGTACAATCAAGGTCAAGGCAATCAAGGCTAAAATTAAGGTTATAACCAAGAGTGAGAGAATCAAGGTAAAAATTAAGGTTATAACCGAGGGTACAATCAAGGGTAAGTAAGCCAAAGCCAAAACCAATACAATCAAGGAAATTCTCAAAGGCCTACCAACTACAATCAAGGTCAAAGATTCAATCAAGGGAACTTCCAAAGGACTAACAACTACAGTCAAGGCAAAAATTAGTACCAAAGGAACAATCACAGGTTCAACAAGTTCAACCCAATGAGGAAATCAAGGTGATTACAGCCAACAAGGTTCAAATCAAGGTTCTAATCAATAACGGAGCAATCAAGGAAGTCAAGGAGACTTCCACACTTCGAATGCACCTCCTCGCGAATTCTCACATCCTCCTAATCAACCTCAAGTTGGTGCATCACCAAATGAACTTTCAGCTATCTTCAACTACATTCAAAACCAAGATAAGGTGATGAAGGAGCTTCTTCAAGGCAATATGGCTCCTAACCATCAAGCTTCCTCAAGTCGCCCATTGGCTACCTGACCCGGGAATACTGAAATCAATCCAAGGAACAAGGAGACTTGTCTAGCAATCATAACTATGAGTGGGATGCATCTTATGAACTCTACACCTAAGGTAACTAATTTGTGGGTAAATGTGCCTGGAGAGCTTATGAATGATGATGAAGTGCTTCTGGAATATGTCAGTTAGGAAGAAGCATTTGGTGATCAAGAGGATGAAAAGATCATGGAAAGTGAGACGGTTCCGAATGCCTCGGTTCCCGAAGCTCCAAAGGACAATGGGAAGTCTAAGATGCCAATTGATGTTGACTCCGACAAGGCTAAGAAGGGTTCAACCGAGGCATCCTCTACCTCCAATCCTCCGTTGGCTCCGTACAAGCCTAAGGCACCTTACCCCAACCGCTTAGACAAGGACCTCCTTGAGAAGAGTTTCAAATAGTTTGTGCATCAACTTCAAGGGGTGCACTTCATAATATCATTCACGGAGGCAATTGCCAAGATGTCAGAATATGCCAAGTTTCTCAAAGAGATCTTCACCAACAAAAGGCGTCTTACCGAAGCTTCCAACAACACTCTTAACGAGCAATGCTTCGCCCTCATCTCCATGGATCTCCCTTGCAAACTCAAAGCCCCGGGTAATTATTTCTCCCTTCCATGATAGGTCAAGTTCCTATTCAAAGAGGTCTTGTGGATCTAGGTTCTAGTGTCAATGCCATGCCTTATTCTTTGTATAGGATGCTAGACTTAGAAGAACTTAGCCTGAGTAAGGTTTGCATCCAATTAGCGGACGAATCTATTAAGATGTCATGTAGAGTTATTAAAGATGTGATTGCTAGAGTTGGAAAGTTTTTGTTCCTGATGCATTTCCTTGTGATTGATACTGGTAGTGTCGATGTTTTGTTGATCCTTCGGACACCCTTTCTAAACACATCTAAGGCAGTTATAGACGTGTTAGAAGGAATCTCACCTTGTAACTTGGGAAAGAGGAAACCACATTCCAATTGATATGTAGTATGAAGTACCCGGATGGATGATGATGAGTTTGATGACTCTGTTCATATGGCTTCGGTTTGTAACATTGACGACTTTGATTACAAATATACCTTGGACTCGTCCTCGAGAAATTTTATGAAACAAGAAGATGATCTCTTCGAAAGCAAACAAGTCGAAGGTCCTATGTTGAATAAGGCAAATATTGTTAATCTTGAGCCACCATGTACATTCGTGAGAGCGACTTCATACGAAAACCCACCAGACCTTGATCTAAAGCCTCTTCCGACACATTTGGAGTATGCGTTCTTGGTAGAAGATCAGAAGCTTCCGCTGATCATTAACGCCAAGATCATTAATGAGTAGAAGGAGCGATTGCTTGGTCTACTCAAGAAACATATGCAAGTAATAGCTTGGGGGATAAATGACATCAAAATCTTGCTTCAAGAGAGCTACAAGTCGATTGTGCAACCTCAAAGGCGACAAAATCTTCATTTGCAAGAAGTTACTCGCAAAGAGGTGATGAAGCTAATGGATGCCAACATAATCTATGTTATCTCGGATAGCAAATGGGTGAGCCCAGTCCATGTGGTGCCAAAGAAAGGAGGGACCACGGTTGTAGAGAATGAAGAGAAGGAGCTCATTTCAAAGAGAACAATCACAGGATGGCAAGTGTGCATTGACTACCAAAGACTCAATGATGCCCCTTGAAAGGACCTCTTTTCTCTCCCGCTCATGGATCAAAAGCTGGAAAGACTAGCCAGACACGATTACTATTGTTTCCTTAATGGTATGTCCGACTACTTCCTAATTCGGATTGCTCCCAAAGACCAAGAGAAGGCCACTTTCACATGTCAATTTGGGACCTTTGCATATAGGAGAATTCCATTCAGACTATGCAATGCTTCGGCTACCTTCCAAAGTTGCATGCTTTCCTTCTTCGGCAACCTTATGGAAGACATCATGGAGGTATTTATAAATGACATTTCCATATATGGATGTTCTTTTGATGTATGCTTAAAGAACTTGAAAAGGTTGCTCCAAAGGTCTGAGGAGACCAATTTGGTCTTGAATTGGACGAAGTGTCACTTTATAGTGAAAGAAGGAGTGGTACTCGGGCACAAGATTTTGGGAAAAAGCATTTAAGTGGACAAAGCTAAGCTTCATACCATCTCCAATCTCCCTCCACCATCCACTATCAAAGGAATTTAAAGCTTCATTGGGCATGTAGGGTTCTACAGAAGGTTTATCAAAGACTTCTCGAAGTTCACTACCCCCACGACCCGGCTCCTTGAGAAGGATGTACCTTTTGACTTCTCTCAAGAGTTTTTGCAAGCATTCCAACTTCTCAAGGAAAAGCTTACTAGAACACTGATTCTAGTAGCTCCAGGTTGGAGTCTTCCCTTCAAGCTCATATGCGATACAAGTGACGCTTAACGGAACTACACCACTATGGAGAAAGAGCTTCTTGCAATAGTGTTTTCCTTCGTCAAATTTCGGTCTTACCTAGTCCTCTCCCAAACTAAGGTATTCACGGATCACGCTGCAATCAAGTATCTCATGTCTAAGGCAGATGCAAAGCCTCTATTTCTTTGATGGATACTCTTGCTTCAAGAGTTCGATATCAAAATCAAAATTGAAGACAAGAAAGGTTACAAGAATGTTGCCATCGATCACCTTTCTCGATTGGTTGAGAGCGAAGTAATGAACATGATTGATGAACCCATCATTGATCTCTTCCCCGATGAGAAGCTCTTCTATATCGCGGTGAAGGAAGTTGACGGATCATGGTTCGTGGACATTGCAAACTACCTCTCTTGCAATCCATTCCCTAAGGATCTTCCTCAACAAAACCGAAGGCGCATCAAGAACTACTTGTGGGATACCCCCTACTTGTTCCGAGTGGGAGCCGACAAGATCGTCCAAAGATGTGTTCCCATGAGCTAAGCAAAGGAATTATCAAGCATTGCCATTCCGAGCCGGTTGGAGGGCACAATGGAGTGGATTGCACCGCTCGTAAGGTATTCGACTCCGGTTCTTTTTCCCCTCGATATATAAAGATTTCTTCGATTATGTTAAGTATTATGACAAGTGCCAACGAGCCGGAAACATCTCTTACCTTGATGAGATACCCCAACATAACTCAGTTGTGTGTGACATCTTTGACGTGTGGGAAATTGACTTCATGGGACCATTTCCACCATCACAAGGACATAAATACATCCTTGTGGAGTGGAAAATGTGTCTATGTGGGCGGAGTTCGTTCCTCTTCCCATAAAGGATGCACGCGTCATTTGCAAGTTTCTTGTTAAGCTTTTCTCCTAGTATGGTGCCCCCCCCCCTCCTCTCGTGCGATCATAAGTGATCGGGGCACACACTTTCAAGTGAAATTTGATTGGGTTTGCCACCGATTCGGTGTCTCCCATCAAATTTCAACGACCTTCCACCCGCAAGGGAATGGCCAAACAGAACTGACTAACCGGGAGCTCAAACAAATTTTATCTAAAACGGTCAACCAATCATGGAAGGATTAGCCGGCTAAGCTTGATGATGCTCTTTGGGCCTGCCGAACGGCCTATAAAATACCTATTGGTACTACACCGTATAGGTTGGTTTCGATAAGGCATGCCACATACCAGTGGATATCAAGCACCAAGCGTTTTGGGCCCTCAAAGAGCTTAACTTGGATGTGAGTGTGGTAGGTGAAGCAAGGAAGTTCCAACTTCAAGAGCCAGAGGAGCTACGGTACCATTCATATGAGAGCTTGAAGCATTACAAGGAGCAGAATAAGAAGGCTCATGATGCTTGCCACCTCACCCTTAAGGAATTCAAGGAAGGATACCAAGTCCTTCTTTACAACTCGTGCATCAAGCTCTTTCCCAGAAAACTTGTCTCAAGGTGGTCCGGCCCCTTCACGGTAACAAAAGTCTTTTCTTTCAAAGTGATTAAGGTAAAGTCTGCTACTCATCTCGATCTGTTTGTTGTGAATGGGTACCGCCTTAGGCATTATCGAATCGGTGACACCATTGGTGCCATTGATGAGGTGTTGTGTGAGCAAAGGTCATGAGATGCCCTTTTCCTCTCCTTTCCTCCCTGCCGCACCCTCCACCTTCCTCTCTCTTCCCTCCTCCTTTTCTTTCCCTCCCCACCCCCCCCCCCTTTCTCCCCTTCCCTTCCACCCTTCCTCCACCCAACCCACCACCCACTCCACCACTGCCGAGCTCCGCGTCCATCGCGCATTGTCGGCGTCCTCCTCTGGCGAGCAATCAGGATCTCCTTCCTCCACCAAGTTCTCTATTCCATTTTCTAATTAAATACAATTTAGGTCCAAAACTTTTCCCAATGTTGCAATTTTCTATTCGAACAAAATTGATGATTTTGTTGATTCAATTGAGACTTTTATTGATCTTAGTATGCATATTTAGGGTTAATGAATGGATTTGTATTGGATTGTGTTTCTGTGTTTCCTATTTTGGGACTTTGTGATATTGGACGAAAATTTTGATTCATGTCTTGCGATTGTGTTGAATTGGTCTTAGTATGTATGCTAGGGTTGTGGATGTTGAATTGATTGACTTGTGCTCGAAATTGTGGCTCGTTGGTTTGGTTTTCAGATGAAAACGTCTCTTGTCTGCATGATTAGGCATGTTCAATAGATTAAATTGTGATGTTGGTTGGGATTGTGCTAAGTTGTGAAGGGTAGGGATGATTGGTTTGGCTCTTCAACTTGTCAATTTTCGGTCATACTACCTCTATCTTAGGATTTTTGCATACTTTTTATTTGCAAGGATGCAAATCTCCTAATTATGGAGTGGTATCTCAATTGACGGTCATATGTGAACAAATGATTATTTGAATTGGTTTGTTGATTTAATGTGGTGTAATTCTGATGATGATGATGATGATTTTTGAACCATGCAATTGCTAGTTCTAACGATTTTGCGTAATTGATTGATTTAGCTTTGCCATGATGATTCTTATGAAACAAGAATATGATGAACTTTGAAACTTTGAATTAAATTGGTGGTATTGCATCATTGTTGCTTGAGATGTGTTGAACCTAGGATTTTGCTAGCCGATTTTTATGCTTACAATTGATGAGTTGATTTATGAATATGCCCCATTGCCTACTTTTGCTCAAGAATTGATAAAACCATTGATTCTGAATATGCTTCTTGCTATTTGATATGGTTCATGATTCGAATAGTCTTGTTCCATACTACTAGTCCATTTGATGCTCTTGTGATATAACTTGGATGTTGCATTGTTAATGTGTTGCTCATACTTACCGTGAATATCTCGTTCTTTCGACTTAGTACACTTTGTTGATAATTTCTTATGGTAATTGATGCTTACTTATGAATCTCGGAGTTCCTTTGAGTTGGATTTCTAGATGGTTGCTTATGTGATTGACTGTGATGCTTCTCATTGGATTTCCTCATTTTTTATGCATCTTACATTGTGCCATGACTACTTGTGAGCTTTGTTAATAATGTGCGCTTAAGTAGGATGATTGGTTGGTATGCTCTTGTTGTTATGTTTTAGGATGCTCATATTTGTTGACTATTTCAGGATGGCACCTAAAGGAAAGTCTACCAAGGGTGACAAGAGACATAGAGAAAATGAGGATTCTTCTTCCTCAGGGCAAGAGACTCAAGTTACTTCCTTTCCTGTAGCTCCACCTCAGCAGTACCATATGTTAGAGATTCCTACTAAACCCGTTGATCCATAAAGCCTCCCGGCTCCACCCTCTCACCACCTTCGAGATGAAGTCTTCAACTTTGCGGTTGGCTCTCCGGCTTGGAAGCTTTACATGACTCTCCATCACCTTCCTGTTTCCAAACAGGGACACTTAGTTCTTGAAGAGTTCACCAGCAAGGGATGGCTTGCTCCCCTTTGGTCCTACTGCAAGAGATCCAAGAATTTCTGGAGGGTGATGATGGTAATTGAGTATGCATATCCTCATGGGCGTTCGTGAGTTCTTCTGCAGTTTGGACATCGGCATATAAAATTCCACCTCTCAAAGGGTGGACTCTTTCCGCCTGGAAAGGAGGCTCACACAGTGTTGCCGGATGGTTTTAGGGTGATGCTCAAGTTCCATTCAACTGAGGAGCTTAACGATGGTGAGCTGGCTTGCCTTGCCACAGTTTCATGACTCCCCCTTCATGACGTTCAGGGTTTTTGGCTTAGCATTGCCAAAGACGTGCCTCCGTTTATAGCTAGGGTCTCCAAGGCAATGCGGGTCCATAAGCGAATTCTTCGCCTCATCCACCTCTTCGCTCGCCATGGTATCTGGCACCGTTCTTCTACCAGCTCTCCTGGTGTGATCACTAACTGGGTCATGTACATCTTCTACTGCTTGGAGAAGAAGATAGGCATGCATTTGGGACACTTGGTTCTCACTCTCTTCAAGAAAATTGAAGAGTTACTCCATGCACACAGTACTGTTTGAAGGAGGGTTTGTCAACCTTCTAGATCCGCAACTCTGGAGTGTTGGAGATCTTCGAGACTCCTCAAGTGAAGACTTCTCCTTACAACTTCTACCCGAAAGAGCTTCTGATGAATGGAGTTCAGGACTTGCTTATTGAAGAGATCGACACCACAACTTCAGCTTAAGGATTTACCGCACCAGCTACTCACTTGTCCTCTCTGTAGGCTTCCATGTAGCATCTTGCTATCCAATAGCTGAGTTTGGATGAGAGAGCTCAATATTAGGCACAGATGGATGAGGAGTTTAGTAGATCACATGGTGAGCAGTTGAGATACATGAGACAAGATCTGAGTGGGCTACGGAGCAACTTTGATGGCTTCAGAGGTGAGGCGGGCAGCGCTTTCTAGAGAGTTGGGAAATAGATTCAGATAGTACAGACGGAGATGCACTGGATCGAGTAGATGCAGGATTGGAAAACCGGCCACATGGCCTACTATCAGGACGTGTACTCCGGCTTCCTCAACACTACTCCCGACTACCCGTCCCCACCTCAGCACCACTTCGAGGATGCGGGAACTGCATATCCAGGGTACTACCACCACCAGAGCAAAGAGGTGAGCTACTATGGGTATTATCCCCACTTCCCGTCCTACCAGCCACCACCACCTCCATCATCGTTCGAGTGATTTTCTTTTGTCTCTCCTTCTCTCAAACTTGATCGTTTGTTTGTGTTTCTTTTGTGCTACTACACTTCTCTTATGTTGTGTTGTGTTGTGTTGTGTTGTGTTGTCATTTGGGATTTCTTATTATTTCGAATGCATGTTTTTAGATTGTGGACTCCAAGACTATTATGATGTATTATTTTCCGTGTTTCTTCTTTTGTTTTGTTTTTTCATGATGATTCTAGGTTTCTCTTGGTTTGGCTTTGCTCCTCTTTCCGTGTGGTATCCCTTTTCCCTTATCTCTTTTTACATTGAGGACAATGTGTTGTACAAGTGTGAGGTGGGGAATTGTATTTGTACTTTATCGGGTTTGGGATCGTTCGTTGCATATCTCGCTTGTGAATCTTGCATTTTGAAACTCCCTCTCGAATTTGAATCTGTTGTTGTCTTTGGATGCATACCTAATAAGTTCATACTACTTCAGGATGAATAGGTTGTTTAGTAGATCATTTGTGGACTACCTCATGTTTTCCTGAAATTAGTTTGCTTCGAACTCGCACATATGGCCGTTATGAGTTTACAACTTATTGTTGTGTATGATTGATTCTCCTTTTCAAACTTGTCTATGGTTCTATGAAATCAAAATGGACGGGACGGATCTAAATGACGTGCTAAAAGAGGCCAAAAGTGCCCAAAATGATCATGGGGAAGGTTGTGATTCAAACACGTGAGGCGGATTTTGATCCGCCGCCCGTATGCTCGCCACATCGGGCTCTTCTTCTCAATCCTTTGAGGCATGGATTGGGGTACTAGTGGCCGGTATTAGCCGGATCTGAGCCTGATTAGAATCACAACCTCCTCATTCGGAAAAAGCAGGCATGTGAAAAAAAGAGAGGAAGAAAAGGTAGTTGAAAACCGAATACAAGAGAAAATAAAGCAGAATAAAAGAAGAGGGGGTGTTAGTATTCTTGGTGATAGTGATGTTTGTGTTATCATTAGGCATCCCCTCCCTCGGGATGGGAAAAAGGCCTTGCCAGGACCGTCCGTCTGTCTGTCTCTTCTGCTAGTACCACAAAACATAAATGCATTGGAGAAACCTTTATACATTCCCTTGTTTAGATGTCTAATCATAATCTCGTGTGTACTTCTCTAAGGGATTCAATGTAGTGCATAATTGAGTGGTTCAGTGATCGACTTGCAATCTTGGCATCGTGAAGTAGGCTTGAAATGCTAGGCAATGTGATTAGTAGAATTGCTCAAGGATAAGAAATGTTCAAGTGTGGGATGGTTTGATAGCACAATTATCCGTTGCCAAATTGATCCCATCTTGATGTTATCTGTATCATTCATCAGTCACCCCTAGCTAATAGTTGATAGTGTCATGGTGGATCGGACCGTGAAACCACCACGTATCTATAGATTTTGTGTGAGCAGCATCTGTAGGGATACTCGACACATCTTGGGGGATTGTGCAATCCATGAATGGTGAACAATGCATATCGGGAGCTAATCTAGCTAACCCTGAATCATCTCCTAAACATGAACTGTGAATTACAGTTCAAACGTCATGACCTTATACTCAAACATAAACCTGTACAGTAGATCAACGCTACTGCAAAGTCTTAGAGCCGACTCTTGTTTACTTCCCTTGTTCCGTACATCACATGCTACTGAACTCTGAGAGCATGTCGCTATAAGCACAACAACTGTATAGTAGATCACACTCTACTGCACAGTCCGGAGAATTCGATCATCAAATCCTAGGCAATCCTAATTACAGTTCTACCCTTACAGCATAAAGTAATACTCATCCCCAACTGAGATATGCTTACCTTCTAGAGTTTGATCTGTAGCAGCCTCCCTAGAGCTCTATCTCCTATCCAAAAGGCCTAATGAGATCTTTCAAATCTCCCAAAAAACCCAAACTGTTAGGTTTTCCTCCGTGAGTTCAATCTTTGGAATTCAGAGAGAAAGAAAAAGGATGGTTAGCTTCTCATGTATCTCCTAGCCTCACTAATCCTCTATCACTAACCCTAGATCGGTGAGATTTGTCTTCCCTTCTAAATCAATCCTCCTTCACCTCTTGGAACAAATTGTCATTAGATGGTTTTCTTTTGTTTCTCTATTTCTGAGCTTAAGGTCACGATTCTGACTTATGTAATAAGTCCAACATGCACGTGACTTAATTACCATAATGCCTGTGACTACCTGTTCACAACGTCCATGACTACCTGTTCACAATGCCTGTGACCTACTAATGGTCACTGTCGTGGCCTCCAGATGGTCATGTCCATGACCGATTGCTGACCATGATCGTGGTAGCCTTACAACCACGCCCGTGATTGACTACTGGTCACACCCATGATGGTTCGCCCATCAGACCAAAGACCCAGCTGGTTCAACCCAAAACCCAAACCGACAGTTGAACCAAAATCGGGGTGTCACAACTCTCTCCTCCAGTAAAAGGTTTTTTCCCAAAACAAGAATTCAGCCCCACTGAGTAGGAAGATTAGGCACAACGATGTTCAAACCACAGTGCTAGGACCCCCTAGTTGGTAGTATATGGCCCTGCTCCCTCGGCTATGGTATAATGGTCAATCCACAACCTTATCTTAGAAAATCGAATGCGGTTCACACCTTAGCTTACCTACCCATGGCTCGTTTCTCACTTACGGAAACCTCAGAGCTAGCTCTTTGTTCCTACAGGATTCATCCCAGCTCGACTCTCGGGGTCTACTCTCAATCAAGCTAAGATTTCATACTAGGTTGAGTATAAGCTACCAGAAGACTAGTTGGAAAGGATTCATCCTTTCCTTAGAGTTACCCTTCTTTATCATTTTCAAACTATCGCTCATGTTGATTCCGTGTTATAACAAGGCTAGGGCCTGGTGACTCAACCTTGAGAGGTTGTCTCTTAAACTGGCTATGTATCATTCATCCACCCACTTTCTTCTTCGTCTCGGGTAAGAGAACCCATGGCTTCCCTTCCTCTTAGGGAACCTGACTAAGTGCCTTGTTATGGTGATGGTAACATTCACTGTGAACGACATCATTTACAGAGTCCTTGTGCCCAATTCCTCGACAGTCTTAAAAAATCGGACCGTTAAAAAAGTACTACCAGCCCGGTTCAGGCCCATATATCTCCAAATCAAACCCAACTAATCAATACCTTATAACACATGAGGGCCTTGGTCGATAATAAATGAGGACCAAATTAAACCCAAGAAGTATCAGGGTCATTTTGCACCCGAGGTACCTTCGTTAGACTTTCCTCAGCCTAGGTTTCACAGTCTAGTTCCTCAAATAAGGGAGATAACCTATCACTACAAAGAAACTACAAACTACCTAAGCTAACTAGATGAGAAAAATCAAAGCAATGGTCAACAATTGAAATGAGATGTTACTAGGTTCCGACACTAGTCGATGCTCAAATAGCAATCACAAGAAGAGTTGGACATAATGGAAACCGACTATGACATTAATTCTCCTCTAGGCATTGGTAGGAATCCAAGCCAAGGTCTTGTACTGGACTACAACTACCAATTCGTAAGTGATCAAGCCAATTGATAGTGAACACAAGGTGTTCGAAAAAATGCCTAGGTGCTTAGAAATACTTAATGACACCACAAACACCAAGCAAGGGGTGTTGGTCATGTTATTGACACCCCCCAAATATCCCAATCACTTAAGTTATCATTACCTAAGTGAATATCGGAATATGCTATTAGTGTATGATGAATTATCACTAAGGGAATCCTCACACCAAAAGTTGAATTAGGATGTGGCATGATCCACACACACCTTACTTCAATCTTAGATTAATAACTAACTCAATCCTAAGCAAAGTCATGCAAAGGAGTATTGATTTGACCTAATTCAAGCCATAGCACAAATTAGGTTGCAAACACCATAATGCAAGCACATCATAATCATAATCAACATCCAATTATATCCAACCCCTCAACATGAGAGGATGATCCTTGCAACAGCATCATCTCTAGTCTAGCAATAACACAAACTATCCTATCATGGCAAAAATCAAAGGAGAAAGAGAGGTTAAAAATATAATTATTGACATCTAGGTAGAAGGCTTAAAGGTGATGCTTCCTTCATCCGCAATCTTGACTCTAAGCTCCACTCAATCCAAGCTATCTACCAGGCCTTCAATTGGTCCTCAATCTACTCATCTAGTGCTCTAAAAATGGTGGGAGAAGAGGGGGCAATCATATCTGGGCTATTATCATGACTGCTATTGGAAATATGCCTCCTCTGTCCTCCAAAAAGGATTTAAATAGGCATGTCTGCAGAGTCCACATGCCATGTGGACCCATATGGGCTCCAGCCCAGGACTTTGTTCTTCGATCGCACATATCTCCCTTGGTCAACCTCCATGTGAGCTCCAGTTGGTCTCCTTGGAATCGTCTCGTCGTCCCTTATCTATCGGATACCTGAAACCTCACATATACAATGAGAAAGAAAGTCAAATGGAGCAAAATGATCCATTCGAGAAAACAAAACAAGAAACCCTTATTTCTTCCAACCAATCACAGAGGAGGGTCAAAACTAGTTCAAACAAGGTCAACAAGCATTCAAAATGTGTTCAAATTGACAACGAATAATTGTGCTATCAAATCCCCCTAAACTTGAACATTGCTTGTCCTCAAGAAAATCTACTCAAAGAAAACTCAAAACATGGTGAAAGGAAAACATTGCCTAGCGTTTCAAGCCTACTTCCTCATGCCAAGATTACAAGTCAATCACCAAACCACTCAATTATGTACAAGAAACGGAATCCCTTAGAAAAAGTACACACAAAACTCAAACATATAGTGATTATGACAAGGCACCTAAAAAAGAGAATGTATATAGGTTTCTCCAATGCACTTATGTCTTATGGTATTAGCAAAAGAAATGGACAGACGTACGATTCTGGTCGGGTATTTTTCCTGTTCTGAGAGAGGAGATGCCTAATCATAACACAGACATCACTATCACCAAGTATACTAGTATCCCACTCTTGTTTTATTCTGATTTGGTTTCTCTTGTATTTGATTTCAACTAGCTTTTCTTCCTCTTTTGGTTTTCTTTTCACATGGCTTCTTTTTCTAAATGGGGAGGTTGTGATTTTGATCCGCTCAGATATGGTTAATATCGGGCACCATACCCCAATCCACCCCTCGAAGGGTTGAGAAGAAGAGCCCAATGTGGAGAGCATACGGGCAGCGGATAGAAATCCACATCGGTTGTTTGAATCACAACCTTCCCCACATTTTTGGGCACATTGGCCTCTTTTAGCACCTCATTCGGATTTGTTGCATCCATTTTCACTTCACAATACTATAGACAAGTTCGAAAAGGAGATCATGCATATTAAACAAGTAAAGGTGAAAACTCATAACGTCCATATGTGCGACTTTGAAGAAAACTAATTTCAGGAAAACGGGAGGTAGTCCACAAATGATCTACTCAGCAACCTATTCATCCTTAAGCAGTATGAACATACTAGGTATGCATCCAAAGACAACCACATATTCAAATTCAAGAGGGAGTTTTGAAATGCAAGAACAAGTTACGAAAAATGCTACCAAGATATGCAACGAAATATCCCTAACCCGACATAGTACAACACAATTCCCCCCCCCCCACACACACACACACATGCACAATACATTGTCCTCAATGTGAAAAGAAATAAGGGTAAGAGGAGTACCAAACGAGGGTGAGGAAAGAAGCTAGATGAAAAACTGAAGCATCAGGATGGAGCACCTGGAGTTTCACAAAAGAAAAGAACAAAAACAAAAGAAAATAGAAACAAACACGAATAATGATCAAGACAAGACAAAATAAGAAATCCCAAGCCACTGAGGAACCATCTCAACCGGAAACCAATCTACATAGGTAAGAATATGTAAGAATGTGCATAAGTATATATGGAAGCAAAATTAAAAATATATGAATAACCAATGAAGAAGATAACTAGTTATTTTCAAGCAAGACTAATTAGCAATCCTAAACAAGAGCATCCTATAATCCATAAATGAGTAAGACAAGGGTGAGCAAATGCTATAGAACCATTTTAACTCATCTAGCATAATTGCCACAAAGTAATCATCACAAAGTTGTACCAATCCAATGAACAAGAATGAGCATAAAGAGCAGAGCCGACCCATGACATTTGGAGGCCCAGTTTGAAAACTTAATCTGTAACCCAAAGATATTTTGTACGCACATTTTATTAAAATATATTTAAAATAATAATTATTGAATAATACATAAATTTATTAAATTATTACAAACTTCTTATAAGAGGACATTTTTAGATTGTAAATATTTACTAATAAAATTTATTACATTAATATTTCATATCAAATAACTAATAAAACAATACTCATACTTTATTACCAAATAATTAATAAAACAATAAACTTATATTTGAATACAAAATCTATTATTCATTATCATTCTAACTAAAACGTACAATATGTTATCTATAAAGTATCAATTCTCATCTTGCTTTTTAACAATTATGAGAAAGATGGATAAAAATTAATATTGGATAAATAACTAAATACACAATTGTTGTTTTAAACGAGAGGAAGATAAAAATTAATAACGAATAAATGACAAAATACAACTTTATTATTTACAAATTCAAAAAAAGGACAAAAATCAAGATCACTAAAAGCATTACGTTTTGTTATTATCTATTATGCAGATTATTTTACTTCCACGCTGACTAAAAAAATTAGGAAAAAGAGACTATAAAAATGTTGTCAAAGTTACTCGAACCAAGGTGTTGTTGCCATGTAAGTGATTATTTTCACCAATTTACCACTATGCCACAAGTATATTTGATGCAAAAGATTGAGAAGTTTGACTTTTATTCTTCATGAAAAAATCGAATACCGTTAGTCCAAAATATTCGATGCCCCAAAAATTTGGAGGCCCTATGCTGACAATCAGTCCAACACACCTTAGGTTCGGGCCGGATAAAATGTGTATGCAATATCAAGTCACAAAGTATGCATCATTCAAATGTAATTAATTCTTCTTTGAATCATTAACCAAAACAATGAGCATGATCAAAATTCGAGTATTATAAACAATGAGCATAGTCACAATCAATTTATCATTTGGACACATCCAAAGTACCTAGCACAATCTTAGGCAAAACATTCACATTCAAGCCTCAAATATACAATTCCAAGTGCTCATCACAAAAACTCAACAATCCACAAAATTATTTTTCAATCAACATCACTTGGCAAAGATAGACATTCAATTAGGCACAACAATCATAAACTAGCAATTACAATGTTCAAATTAGGCACAACCATCATAAACAGAAATGTTGTAGGCAATTAGACGACCTTTCCAACTCTACTGATCTTGTGTTAATCGGATACCTGAGCAAGAAGTTATGCTCAAAATCCCGAACTGTGACATTTTTTCGCATAAGGGGAACGGTCAACAGGGTCAACATCCGGCTACCGCCGGTCGACCACTAGTCAACAGTGGTCAACGCCGGGCCACTGGGTCTGGTCAAACTTAGGTTGGTTAGAGTGAAAATCGATTTGAAATCAGTCTGGTTCGTCTCGATCTGAACCGATTTGGTCAATGTTTGGTCAAAGGTCAACTGACGGTCAACGGATAAGTCAACGGTTAACGGTTAAACTTAACGGTTTACTAGCGGTCAACTAACGGATTTGAGTAACTTGGTTTGGTCAAAAACCAACCGGTTCAAGGTCAGTTTAAAGGCCACATAACATGTGGATCCACACTGAGCGCACACCAAATTTCGATCCCACAATTTTTTCGCACACAACCCACAAGGCGTGTGGTAATCACATCATCAGTGCGTGTGGAGTGCAGCAGACCCCCACAAACTCACAATATTAAGCAATTTTACCAACTTTTCGAGTATCAAACGAACTCTGAATGCAACAAAATTTTCTACCTACCCTAGGCATACCAAGAGGGGATCATGCAACTCTCCAAATACTCGTTCTCTCGACTCGATCATCACATCAACAAAAGAAAAAAAACAGGAAAACACAACAACACACGCAATCAAGCAGGTTTTATTCAATTTAATTGAAAGCTAGGATACGTTTGTCTTTGAGCTAGACGATACCTGGATTAGACTCCCTAACTTGATACCTCCTTGAATTCCATTAGCTTCTTCAAGGATTGTAGTTGAGTGCCAAGTAGCACCCTTAGAGAGGTATGGAGGAGCCAAAGCGGTATTAAGAGCCAAATCTTTCCTTTCCGAAGCCTCCTCCATGTGTGTGTGTATACTTAAGGAGATTAGATGAAGAATTGGTGTGAACACCAAGATCTATGCTCCCCAAACTAATGTGGTACTCGGACGGTCGTTGAGGTCGTCCAAAGGTGGTCCCAAGATGGAGGAGAACGTTCTACAACGGTTTGGGGAGTACTCATTATGAGTTTCCTCACATAAGTATCTCTAAACCAAACACGGCTCTAGAAGGGTCTCATTTGGTCTCATTAGAACCATGACTCGAGGAAAACGCCAAACAATAGGTTTCTCAATAGGAGTGATAATATCCAATTCGAGAGGTCCCATATCTTCACATGCTTCCACCTTCAACTCTTCATCATCCTCCCTTTCGGACTCTTCTACCCCCATCATCAAAGAGAGGTAGCTTGTCTTCAAGGAAAATTGATGCTTCCACTTCTTCTTCACACCATCTATCATACGCTTCTAATCCCAGAAACAATCAAAGTAGGTAGTCTTCAAGGGAAGGGACTTCTTCCCTTTCTAACTCCTCTCCCCCACCATCATGATCCGTTAAATTTCTCTTTGGGATTGAGAAGTCTTCAAGGTAGATTGTTGATTTACCTTCTTTCCCACCGGCTCGTGTGTACACCTTTAATCCCAAATATCATTGATGGTTCACCCATCAGACCAAAAACCTAGCTGGTTCGACCCAAAACCCGAACCAACAGTTGACCCGAAATCAAGATATCACACTTATTTTGACGAATAGTTTAACATAATGAAAGATGTAACCTCAATTGGCCCATTAAAAATCTTAAAAGGTGATCATGTAATATGAATGATGCTTAGATTTGATGGATTATCCCATTCAAACTAACTCAACTCTTTTCGTGTTCTGAATTGGTCAAGAGATAATGACTCGTAACTCAATTAACTTGTAAAAGTACTATAATGTCAGTTAGCCCGTTAAAAATTTTGAATGAAAGATTATGTTATATTTGATTGTCATGTCCAATTTCACCGACTTAACCAAAGTAGTGTCCTGAATAAGTCATAAGGTGATGACTCTAACCCAATTAATTATGACGGTAAAAGGATCTTAAGTGAATGATTATGTTATATGAGTTATGCTTATGTTAAGTGGTCATTTCTAATTCAAACTCACTCACTCATATTAGTGTTTTAAATGGGTCAAGGGATAATTACTTGTACCATGATCGATGTACAAATATATAACCTCAATTGACCTATTAAAAGAATTTGGAAAAAAGGATCAATGTTACATGAACTATATTTAGGTTTGATTAGTATGTCCAACTCAAACCTCCTCAACCCTAATGAAAAGTAGGTTTTGTTCTCTTTCTTGAGAGTGTTTTCGATTTTCAGAAGTAGGGTTTGATCGGTAAGGGAAGCGGTGGTATATAGCGACTGCGACAACAATGACGGCAGAGGTATCAGACTTGTTTTTAACGAAACTGCTGGATGAGGAGTTCTTGCTCACTGGTGGGGAATGGCGGATGCCCCACCGCCGGGGAAATAAAAGTGGTGTGAGGTGGCAACTTTTCTATAAAAAAAGAGATCAACATCTTGAAGATGTATCAGAAGCTCTCGAGTGTGTGGCAGCCTGGTTGAGGCATGAAGATCGATGCTTTGGAGAACCGGTTGTTCCTTTTCAGTTTCAATCATCCGCCGAGTACTAGATGATGGACAATGGAATCACGACAAATCGCAGTTGGTTGTGCACGAGTTGCGACGCAGCGAACACCTTCACAACTGATCCACGTAACCGCTTGTGGGGTTTGCACCTCCGGTTGGTTTGCTCTTATTCTGATAAGCCGGCACCCTTGTCGTGTTATTAATGAGAATGAACTTTTTGTCAAAAATAAATATATCAATTTCACCCTAAACTCAATTCAATATCAATAGGTAGTTATTGGAGTTTCGCGAACCAAACGACTCCTAATATTCTGGTTAACCGCTTAACCATTTTATATTAACGGCTTTGATGAGTGATGATCGGACCTGTGTAACCGCCGATACTGTCAGGTTTTGAAACCACTAATTGAAACTCGCCTCTTCATCTGCTTCCATCGTTCCTCGTCCACGCCCAACTCTGCATTTTAAGGATTCCGGAAAAGTGAATTCTGAATAAAGAATCGATCGCTCTTCAGAAGAAACAATGAATAAGATGTTGGCGCTGAGGTCTGTATGTCGAGCGGCTTCTCTTAGATCTTCGTTGAACTTGCCCGCTATCATCACCAACCATCTTTTACACCATCACACGCCTCCCCGATCCCTGTTCACCCTTTCTTCCGCTGCCAATCGGCTCCCTTCCGGTATTACTCTTCACAACCCTCCTGCTTCTTCTTTTTGCGCATTCTTATGGATGAATTAAGCTATCACTCCCGGTTATGATTTTAGGCACTCCGCGTAGCCTACATATTTCGTTCTTGATGGGATCATCTTCGAATTGTTATCTGGTAAACCGTTTGGGTCGATTAAGTTTCTGGATCCATTTCGTAAATAATTTGGTCAATTGGGGCTGATTGACAGTGGTAATAGGAATTTTGAGGGATGAATTAAGATATAACTTCTGATTATGATTTTGGGCACTCTCCGGGTATCTTATATCTTCATTTGATCATCGTCTTGAAATTATTATCTAGACCTGTTAGTGGCATTAAGTTTATGGGTTACTTTGGTAAAGAATTTTGTCAAGGATGAAATGATTGCTTATCTGAATCTTTCTGTTCCAATCATTTTCATCTTTTCTTCTGCCGTACAATAAGGAGACAGGTTAATTCGTGGTCGTTACTTGCTTGTTTCTTTCTGTTTTCGGTGAGTTGATTCTGTAGTTGTTCCCTATGAAAATCTGTGGAACTGAATATTGATATTGGGTATACAAGAGATGTGAAATTGTCACTAGTACGTGTTCCAGCTGCTATAGGAGTCAGCCAACACATCTCGTGTAGCCAATATAGATCTAAAGATCAGAGTTTGTGATTTATATTAACACTGTTACGTGGGGATGATACCTTGGAGATGTTAGTTTACGTCTTCTATGTCCATCTATTATTGCTAGGCTCCCTGGCTGCATTTACAAGTTGCATCGGTAGAACAAGAGCGTTTAGTGTGGATGTAGCACACTTGCCTGAGGTCAAAGACCCTGATGTCTTATGTGCCTTCAAGGACTTGATGGCTGCAAGCTGGGATGAACTCGATGTGACTGCTGTCCATGATGTTAAAAATGCATTGTCCAAGAGCTCCGATGACAAGCCTGGTCAAGAAGTCTTGAAGAATGTTTTCCGAGCATCTCAAGCTGTGGAGGAATTCGGTGGGATGATCATGGCTTTAAAGATGGAGCTAGATGACAGTATTGGGATTGAGTGGTGAGGTATTGAGGTTGCTGTTCTTACTGTACTGTTTTATTTCTCCTCACATGGGTTTTGAAGTTTAATGGCTGTAACATGTCTGACAGGATGTAAAGCCGTTATCAGATGATTATGCTAAGGCGATCCAGACTTTTTTTAACGGTATTCTACGTATTTGGATTCATTTGGACCTGATGAGGCGTACCTGCAAAAGAAAGTAGAGATGGCATTGGGTTCAAAGATGATATTCTTGAAGATGAGATGTGCTGGCCTCGGATCAGATTGGGGCAAGGTATTAAGGCCTCTGTGGCAATGAGATCAGATTTTTGGTTACATCAAGTTAGGGGAGCTTTTATTTCCATGTGTGCGTGTGTGTGTGTTTTAGGCCTTTTCATGTGTTTTTGCCACAAGACACTCATGTGGAAGATCCATTTTTGTCCGAGTTCCTTTGTTAGTGAGAAAATCAGGCAATTGCTTGTAGCATTGTAGAGGACATGTAGATTTAGTGTGGAAGAATACAATATACCGACATGTGCCTAAAAATTACTTGTCTTGGTTTGCAGGTTTCTCTGATAGGCACGTCTGGACTTGCTGGATCTTATGTTGAACAAAGAGCTTAATTCTGGAACATTCGTAAGCCAGATCTTGAGAGTTTCTAGCATGGAAAGATCTTTTGAATGGTTTGGAAGGAGTTGTCGCTTTTTCTCCCTCCAGGAATCTTCTGACTAGGATTATTTTGCAGTTAAATAAGAGCTTCAGCACCATTTAGCTGTGGTTCATTCGAATTCAAGGTTTCTTCATGCAAATAAGGCGAGGAGGAGCTTCCTTCAGTTTGGATAGTAATGTAGAGGTTTGTAGTAGTACTTCTGGATCTTTTTTCTTTTCATTTAGCTTCTCTCAAACGGGAAGTTTCTGTGTAACAGTCGGATCCATATATTACAGCAAAATGAAAGCAGGCATTAATGCTGCAAGTGAACCCGTGTTCAGAGAACATAAGCTCTGCTATATGATATACTGAAATAAAATATTGCAACTTGAGGACCTTCATCTTTACATTAGACATTTTGATTGCTACGCCAGTAAAACTGATACTGCTATAAATTTTATTATGTCAAGGGTGAACTTTTCATCGTCCAATAATGGCCAAGTCTTATTTCTGAAACTTTACTATCTCAATCATTGCTTGCTTTTCTCCATGAGGAATATAGCTCTGCAACAACTCAAGGAAGTCTGACCGATCTAGTGCCTTTCCGCCATAACCAGGACTCTGAAGGAGATTTGGGCAGAGGTGGAAGCAAAACAGCCTTTCTGCACAGACCAAATGGCCACCCTTCGCAGTGACAAAGCTCCTGCAATATGGATACCCTCCTCTGAAAACTCGGAAACTCTTCCACCTTGCTGAAGCTTGAACATCTCGACAAGTTGGTATTGACAGACATAAATTCTTCCCGGCTCAAAACGCTCGAACAACACGAGAGGTAACTCCCAACAGAGAAGAATTCATCCTGATCTGCATCAACATCATCTCCATTCTTATGTTTAAGCACCAACCGTCTCGGACTCGAGAACAGTTCCCCTAAAAAGTTGTCAGTAATAACAAAAGCCTTGTGCTTGGACTTCTCCATGGCTCTGCTCCTGATTACTGAAACCACAACCTGAGTTAAAACAAAAGGGAATGTCATTCTTTCAGATTGATCATTCATGTTACAGCAACATTGAAGCAAGGGGTATGAAGTGAATAATACTACTTCCTGTTGGTCTTCCAGATCGGCAACATAGTCTTCATCCTCGAGAGGGCTTGAACTGGAGAGGCGGCCACCGCAAGATAGAAAACATCTCTTAGAGTTGAAGCCAGGAGGAGCTTGCATTTCTTTGAAGGGTTTGGTGGGGATGGGGGATGGTTTTGTGGTATCTGGTCTCTGATGGTGGCCTTGTAGCTGATAATCTCTGGGAGATACTGTTGGCTTAGTGGTAAAGATAAAGTTAAGAAGTAAGAAAGCAGAAAACACGAGTTACCCCACGAAAGACGAGCAATGCTCTGTTCTGTTCAAGTAGACATGACACACCACCACACTGTGAACTGCCTTTTATTTATGGAAATTGAGAACCGTCCACGCAATAACTATTACCAAAAGGAAACCTGCAAAAGGGGGATTTTACTTCTTTTTGAAAAATTAGACATTTAACTTTGTTGATCCTTGTTTCAAAATTACTCAGTCGCGAGCGTTTATACCAAGTTTTTATCACAGAATGCTTTCCACCTATTTCCACTGATTGAACCAGTTACCTTATGGCTAAACTAATTACTATATTTGCCATGGAGAAGTCTTTCAAAACTATATTTGAACCAAGAAGAATGAATGATGCACGTTTTCATCACAATGACGAAATGGGTAGGGCAAATTTGATTCCATCACAACATTGTATTTCACATTTGATCCTTGTGATGCTGAACCCACTCAGTCTCTTTTGAATAAAATAAAGTAGATGCCATCTCCTTACTGTTTCCTGTGAGAAGAAAAAAACAAGGGTAAAGATGACAACTTTCTTCATCTACCTACAGACATGTACCATTGTTGCATTACACAAGAAACAAAAAGGGTCATAATGGAAGTCAAAGGGAACTCTCTGTCTTACTTAACTCTGGTGAAGTTGGTGGGATGTAAGGGAAATGAGCGACTGAAGCTTGGCAATGGCAGATTTCTTCTCAGGCGGACACTTGGAGAGGGATGTGTTTAAAGATTGGAGAGCCTGGTCAAGCTTTCCAACAGCCAGAGCTGCACACCCAGCCCTATAAGCCTCGTCTGCAATCCCAACATCATATTCACTGCCAGAGAAGGATTCAATCCCTCTTAGTTCAGGTGATAAAGAGGAGTCCAGATGAGCAGTGGATCTCTCATATTCCAATTTAGTAATTGCACTGTCGATCTCAGCCATTAGGGTTTCTGGGGCGGATGAGAATCCTTTTATTCCATCGAATACACTCCAACCTGGCACTGAGCTTCCCTCTTCACTACCCATTACAACACCAACCTACCAACAAACTAACCCTTCTTCTTCTTCTTCTTCTTCTTCTTCTTCTTCTTGCCTGCCAACTTCACAAAATCTTTAAGCTCTGTGTGAGTAGCTCCCGATTGAAAGACTCAAAACTTTAATCTTCCTCAAGGCTAGTGGAGGGTAAGCTAGACAGGTAAAATAAAGCAAAGTCTTTACCTGGAGCCTTGTTTGTCGTTATCAATTTCTGAAGGTAATGTTCAGTTCTTCCGCCAATCAATCCCAACTCCCTACAGCAAACTTGAATCGAATCATGGGAGGATATGTCAACCGGAGTCCGATTCTGCAGCCAAACTGCCAATAAGCTGATTTTATTGGCCTCAAAGGCTAGATTGATCCGTGGGCGATATGGTCATTTAGAATTTAAATAATTTTGTTGGATCCTAATCAAACCATCTTTGGTCATTGACTGTCTTTTTCGGTCACTGGAAATTGTTTTGATCAGTTTTTTGGCAGCTTCCACTTTCATTGACAAAATAATTTCACCCGTAATCTTACTTTACGTTTTTTAGAATTTGTTTGGATAATTGTTCATACAATTTATATGGGTGTTTTATAAGCATTTGTATGGGTATTTGTATGAGTTGTAAAGTGTTCATATTTGTATGGATTGTATGGATATTTACATGGGTATTTATATGTGTATGAGTGTTTGTACGAGTTTGTACAAAATATATATGCATTTAAAATTTGTTCAAAGAGTAGGTATAATTTATATGAGAATATATATAGGTGTTTGTAGGGGAGTTTGTACCCAGGCAAATAATAAAATAAAAATGATATTGAAAGGCTTACCTTCTGAATAGAATTTTTAATATTTATTTAAAATTTTAAGTGACTAATATCACCGAAATCACACCTATTAGATGATGGCTATTGGGTGATATTGTCACTCCATACCAAACATTTTCTTTTTTTTATAAGAATGCAAATCAATTATTTATAAAAACAATTCTTGGGAAAACAAATGGCTTTCATTAATGATAGATATAGGGGTCTCATCCGAATCCAACTCAACCTATTTTTTTATTTTAAAGTTTGATATTATATAATTTTTTTATATTTTTAGAGTAGTTAACGTACATGGTCATTTATATATCTAATAGGTTTATTTTAATCTCTTATGAATTGATTGTAATGTGAAGGTCTCTCTCATATTCGGGAATACCAATTGAGTCCTTATTTCGCATTCCGTCTTAACGGGCGTTAGTTTGGCCTAATCAGCACACATCGTCAACAAAATTCGAACGACGTGGCATGGTACACGTTAACAAAATCGACCCAGTAATTAAATCTCATGAACTGGTACCCAAAATTGGCCCAACAGAGAATTAGAAAAACGACAGACTCTTGTCCCCATAATTTGCGAGACTCACCCTAATCGTCCCTCTCACTCCAACATGCAGATAATCTCGTTCACTCCAACATGCACATAACCTCGTTTGTCTTGAACTAAATTAAGTTTCGAACAGATAAGTTATGTAATCACCAAAGAGGATATGGGGTATTTCACTTAAGAGAAGATTGAGAGAGTTGCAAGATTGAAAGCTAGGGAAGGTTGAGAGAAAATTGAAGGGAGGTTCGACGATTCGAAGAGGAATACGTGATTTTCAAAATAATTATGATTGGTTGAATAGGCATGATTTGGGTACTGGTTGAGTCGGATCAATTAAAGGGTTCGATTTAACTAATGTGTACAATGTTACATTGTCAAACTAACAATCGTTTAGACGGAATCCTCAATTAAGACTCAACTATTACATCCAAATACGAAAGGGGATCTTTATATACATAATGAACTGACTGCTCTATATTTTTAGATTGGTTGTCATTTACTAATTTTTTCTCCGGATAAAAAAAGAAGATAGGGATTTTTGTTGTCTGAACAGCAGAGTTTAAGGATGGCCAGTGTTGGTAGTGATTACAATTTACAGACTAATCGACTAAAATTAATATATGGGATTGAGATTTGAGAATGGATCACCCAACCATTCCGATACCAAACAGCTGAGCCACATATTTCGTTCGATCCTTGGAAAGCAACCGTCAAAGGAAGACAATGTTATGTATATATGTGCCCAAGCAGGCAGACTCGATAGGGCTTAATTACTAGAAATCACTACTCCAAAAGATTGATCACAACAACACAAGAAAAAATAAAGGAGTAAGGAGAGGACGTTGAAGAGAATAATGTTCATAGAATTCAAACCCTGCTTCCTGTGTCAATCAATAGCCTCACAAATAGAGAACATGACCCGCAAGGAATAACTACCGACGATGACGACGACGCCTCCGACTCAAACGCCACACAATTTCCATCCTTCAACAGTTTGTATCCCATCGTCCCCAAATCCAAAGAATCCACCGAGAAATAATCTCCACACCGACACTGGTAACTAAGTTCCAACCCATCTTCCACTACCACCACCACCATATCCTCCAAATTAACGTCTTCCCAAGCTTCGGAGTCCTCGTCCTCCTGCTGCTGCCTTGACGCACGAAGATTGTTGTCGTAAGCAGCCCGTAACCTCGAATCGCTCAGGATTTCCCAAGCTTTCTGGACCTCGATGAACTTGTGTCCTGAATCAGACGCTTTATCAGGATGGGAATCGAGGATTGCAGATCTGTAGCCGCTGCGGATTTGTTCGTAGCTTGCGCCCTCTTTCACGGATAGAATATCATAATGTGTTTTCTGCATTGCAGGAGAGGGGAAGCGTCTGATTGCCACCGAGCGAGGAAACTCAGTCGGGAATCTGAATTGCAGCAGATAAAGCTAAAATGAGGAGAAATCAATCTACTTTGTAATCGAGATTTCAATTCACCAAGGGATTAGGGATTCCAAGCTGCTGGAGAATTTTGTAGCGATCATCCGCCATTGTCAATTATGCTGATTTATTGGGCTGGAAGGTCATCTGGCGAGGTGGGCTGAACTGAAACCCATGTCCACTTTAAAGAAGAGACAGCCCATCGTTGCTTCATTATTTCTAATTTTCAATTCACACTCGCAGCAAGGAACCGAATAACGAGAGCAGAGCTGGCATAGTGTAACACCAAACTAGGGTTGTTGACCACCCAAAAAGCTAGTGAGAAGTTTGCCGTTTGATTTGGAAAAATGTATTTGCCTCTTAACTCGATTTTAAACGAATGAAGTTTGAGCAAATTTATGTTTGACTTGATTGATAGGTTTGTGAGTTGGCTCAAATTCATATTCGAAAGTCAACTCAAATACTAATTCGATAATATGATTCATCAGTAGAGTTTAATAACGCAACATTTGGTTTGCTCAAATACCGTATTAGAAATTTATAAATTTTAGGTGTAATGTGTTTCTCAACTTGACTTGTCGATGTTTTTTAACATATAAACTTCAAATTTGACTTATTATAAATCGTCACGAGTAAAATTTGAGTCGATCTCGAATTTGGCTCATCAATAATAGTTAATAATGTAAGCTCAAATACTCAAACTCAACACAAGCCAAAACAATTTAGCTCGAATTTGACCTAAGTCAACAAAATTTAGCTCGGGTTTGAACTCGACAAAAAATCAATAAGTCCAATTTAAACATAATGAAATTAGGCAAAACTCTATTCAACCCTAGACATAACTAACAGTATGTTACCAACTGCGCGAATGTAAAATGTGCTTCTGCAAGGGCTTAAATAGCAGGGGATTTATTGTTCAAATGTTTCAATAGAAAAAAAAAATGCACCCAAATTGATCCTTTATTTATCACCAAATCAAATTTCCAGTAGAAACAAATTTAATTGTCAATTTTTCATCCAAGAACGGCAAATCACTGCGCACATGTTGGTGTCTTATCCGTGTTATAGTCTGACTGGACAACAGGTTTTCCCTAATTTTTTCCAACTCGGCCTCTACACAAAAAATGCTTCTGCTAGTATACCTGGAAACACCCTTCCACCCCTTCTTCTATTGCCTTAGAAAAGGCCTCTAAATATGATTTTGTAAGGAAAAAAGGGAAAACTTAAGACAAGGAAGGAAGGAAACCAGTATTGAAATGTCTTCATTGCGATGTTCGAGCTCCTCATCTTTGTCAAGCTTCTTCTATGCTAAGTGCATATTCCAATGACCTTGATCTCCGGTAAAAACAAGTGCTACCTGATGACACCAGAGACCCAGGGAACAACCACTGGAGCATTAGGGTGGGAATTCCTGTATGATTCAGAGTACCTGTCCTTGAAATTGAGTTTGGGTTTCTCTGCCTGCAGATCAAGGTGGGTTGCAGAAGGTCAATGTTTTGGACAAGTCAGGATTTTGGGTACAGCATATGTTAAATTTCTTACATATTTAAGCCAGCACTCCATATTCTTATGTTCATAGACATCAGGGGAGTAGCATCCGTTCTCAGCGGGACAATAGACCCATACGTTGCATTGCATTTCACCTGGTTTAGCACGTTTAGCCTGATCCAAACATGCTTGACAGCAATCAGCAGCACTTTCTTTAGGATGGTGAGGTCCCCACCACACAGCCGCACCATCATAATCTGAATGAAGCTCTGCATTGCATTCAGCTGGGAGGGGTCTTCCCGGCAAAACCTCTTCTTCTGCACAACAGCACACATATATCAGGCACGTATATTCACCCCCTAAATCTGGAAGATCCACTTACTAGCCATTTACACGAATCGAAACAAAATATTGATCTACAGACTACAGTTGTATCAATCTGATTACCATCCTCCTCTTCACCATTCTGTCTATCATCATGCTCTATGTTAGTGAGTTCACCAGGTATCCATAGTCCCATGTCCTCTGAAAGCTCTGCCCAACCAGATTTCAAGGCTCTTGCCAGAATCCCTATATGAACATAGGCGTATACGTAAGAAATATGAATTTGTTTCCTGTCGGCTTAACCTAGTAGGGGATTATGGTTTCTTCAAAAAACTATTAGGCAAAGAGAATGTAGTCATACCAGCTTCTTCCTGAAGAGAGGTTAAATTGCCTCCCCTATCTAAGTTAGCTGACTGGTTTACTTCTACTAGCTTCTCATTGCGCCAATTTTCTACTGCTTCTGCTCCCAAACAGAATAAAATGGAGAGGATAAATAGTCAGATAAGGATTCTCCAAAATTATAAGAGCTCATGGGCTACTTGACACATAACATTTTGTGACATGAGACATAATATAGTGGTGTTTAATTAAAATGCTGCAGCCACGCAGCACATGTAAGCTATCTTTACATGTCTCAAAGCTGAAGTGCTCAACTTTCACAGGTGTATTCTGATTTCTGCAATGTCCAGGAGAGAGAGCACCAATTCTAAAGCATTGGATAAGTGCACCAAAAGTGTCATCGTCAGATACACATATCAGCGACAATGATCATCGTCATAACATATTAGATTTTAAGAATTATCATCTTTTACTTCAATGTCACTTCCTCCCTGCCCTAAAAATTATATACTTCTTGGAAATGATCATTACGGACCTCAATGTTATTGGCTTCCTCCTCCTTAACAAACTTCAAAATCAAGGCAAGTACCAAGTTATTGCAGTAATCTCTACCGATAAAGGAACTCCTTTATGAATAATTCGTGGTTCTATTTCTTCAAAAAAGAAAAACCATCAGCACAATTTTGAGTCTGTAGATCAACCAACAACCAAGAAACAGAGACTCAAAAAGTACTTGGTGAACTTTTTCCGCTTCAAGGAAGCTTAGGGAAGTTTGAAGAGTTATTTGACTTGTACGTCTTACTCAACTAAGGAAAACACGAAGAGCCAGATGATAAACAACAGACCAATTGTAGGAAAATAGTAGACGAATTTCTTCCACCTTTTCATGATGAAAAATTAACAGGAAAATGAAAACACGTGAACTGCAAAGACGTAAATCCTAAAAAGAAACTTAGCTACTCTGTGCCAAAGCAAGCAAAACCATCCAATAAGCTATGCACATGGAACCACGATGTTACTTGGGACGGGATAAAGAGAACTACCAAACAATGAAACAATAGGAATAGAGGATTCAACCTGATCGTTCTATCTATAATTCTATCTATAAAAAACACAACATGAATCACTATTTAATGAATAGTGTTTGGTCTTCTTATGAGGGCTTTATTTTGAGCTTCTTAGGGCTTTACATTGAGCTCTCATATCACTCTTTATAGGTTTTGTGGTATTTTCGATTTTTCAATTGGCACGGATTAAATTGTCTCGCGCTTTCATTTTACTAATTACAAAATTATTCGTTATACTTTTGTAGTAGCAAAAGAAAAGTTCATCTATCTCCACTTATTCTCTAAAACTTTACGCCGGATAACTCTAGTTCTCAGTAAAAGTAGAACCTTTTAGAAAATACATTGCAACTGCCTATCTGAGAGCAACAGCCATTCATCCTTACACAATCTCGCATATCCTCACTTTAGATAATGCAATTGATGATACTTAATTCAGCAAGATAAGATGCATGAGTAACCGTTCTTGAATACTAACAGAAGGAAAAAGGAAGTGCAGCCTGGGTTACCTCGCTGCTTACTGATACTAGCATTTCCAGACAAGCTTCTCAATCGCTGAAGAATCTCTTGAGTTAATTTGTGTTTGACCTCCGGTGGCAATTCCACTACTGTATCTTGTCCTCCGAACTCCCTTTTAAGTTTTTTTACCTTCCAATCAAACAGCGAAACTATCATCCCCATATTTTAAGTATCAATCCAGCTTCATCGGCACAAACACAGAAGCGATAGCAGCCTATACAACTCACCAATTTCTTAAGCGCGATCGGCTCACTGGCTCTACGAATCCGAATTGATTCTTCAATCTTACTAATCTGATCTGGCGTGTACTTCACACCTACCAAATAAAGAAAGAACATATAAAGGGAATCAAAATTCCAACAAAAAAAACTCGCAACAGATTGAGCAAATCGCAAACTAGAAGGATGGAACTCTCAAGAGAATACTAGTACCGTAAGCTAAATCATCGTTGGAGTAGAGGTAAAGTGAACCGTAGAGAGAGCGAAGAACATAGAGAGCTATGACGATGTTGACGGCGCAAACGATGAGAGTCGTCTTCTTGTACGAACAACTCCATTTCACTCCCCTCGCCATCTCCAGCTCTCTTCTCTCCTCTTCCCCCACCTCATCCCACAACCATCGTTATCCACTCCTCTCTGGCCTCCGCCCTCAATGTTAGAGTTGGAGCACGGCGAAGATCTCCCGTACGCGGCGAAGGGGTCAGATAAATCGAATTGGCTGATTTTGGTAAATCGAACGAGAAACGAATCCACAATCGGAGAATTTGTTTTTCGGGACTTTGGGTGAAGGTTCTTTGCTGCTCCCTCCCGAACTCGAAAGGGGAAGAGTAGAGCGGTTGCCGAAGTTGGGCGATCTGACGATCTTACCTTTTTTATTCAGAAGAAAAAATAAATGATCTCCTACTTGCGCTTAACGATAAGTAAACACTAATGACTGAACTACTAGTTAGCCCTTTTATTGTGTTGTATGTACAAATAGACGCCAAACTTATTTTTCCTTCCATATTTCTCCGAAAAAGTCTGTTTTTTAAGAGATTATAATATTTTTATCTCCTCTACTTTACTAACTTAACAAAAAAAAAATTTATTATTAAAAACTGTTTCCCCTTTCGCTTTACCAACTTGCTAAACATTTTTTTTATTACTCCATATGTTGTCTTACCGTTATTTCTCGTCTAAACACATCATATTGATGATACGTGGCTAATGAGTGTGATAATTAACCTTGTTAATTTTTAATCAAAAATTTATTTTTACGATCATTACTATTTTAACCCTAATGTAAAGTTACCTTATCAAATTAGGTATCATTCTCTCCTCTTCTGCATCTTATTTTCACCGTCTATATTTCACCTCCCACCTGCCTCCAGCTTCATTTTACTTTGAAATCAGCCTTCTACCCTCTATCACACTCATTCTCTATCATCTATCCTCATTCAAACAAATCTTTAACCTTTCCAAATTTTTGGGAGCTCCATATTCGTTTTCATCTTCCTCCGATCCCTAACCTTTCCAAGATTTTGGTCGAATCGGAGAAATCTCCCCACACAAAGAAACCGTAGTATTTAACCCCCTATCGTAACAATCGTTCATGGAGGGAAAGCTGCATAGATGGTTCACCATTTGATTAATTGGGTAGCTCCAAAGATTGGAGTCAACAAATCTATTTTGAGTCGATTTTCAAAACAAAGCATGCTTTTTGTGGAGGGCGACGAGTGCATTAATGTTGAAGGTGGGTGGAATCGAACTGGTGGATGGTTGACAACAGAACTAATTCTATTAGTATCAAGGAGGAAGATAATTATATTCAACTTTAAGGAGGCAAATGCTTATATTCAACTAGATGAAGAAGGAACTAGTGGGCGAGGAATATGATTCAACTGGATGAAAGGTCGCCGCCTCCTCGGTCTTGGGCTGAGGGGTTGCAGTTGCGGCTGCAATTTAAGCAGAAAGATGAATTGCTCGGAGATGAAGGAGAAAGATGCTTATTCGGGTAAATCTTGCCCACTAAAAATTATTGTAAGAAATAAAATTAAACAAAACATAAGTATCATACTAAAAAGCCACCTGTCATCCTGGATGACGTGGCAATGTTGATTAGGCGAAAAATAACAGCAAGATAACTAATGGAGTAACAGAAGGAGACATTTAGCAAGTTGGTAAAATAGAAGGGAGCAAAAATAAGGGCCTTGTTTTTAACTTGGTAAAATAAAAGAGACAAAATTATTATTATCTCTTTTTTAAATTAGAGATTTAGAGGTACCAAATAGTTGATACACGACAGATAAAAGTTACAAATTATAAATATGAAAGAACGAATTTTACCTGGATAATGTAAGGCCTCATGTGTGACTATGTGACTACATAAATGGAGTTGTTATCCTACGAGGTATATGAGTAATGCAAACTAAGGTTAATTGAGTGACATATAGATTGACACTCTGACAGCAGGAGCTCGACCCGGATGTCGGGGTTAGAGGTGTTCAACATCCTAGATACATGTCAACTTGAGCATGTTATGCACATAGTAGTAATACAAATCGGTATTGATATGATTGCAAACTTCATATACATGGGAGCAAGGAAATTTCCACAAGTGCATCGCCTTGAAAGGTTGTCAGGGTCGAAGAAAATATTGTGCTTGTTGCTTCCCCTTCCAGCCATAGAGTTAGTTGAGTGACCACGTCTTACTCCCCGGTATTATTGTCGAAATAGCAGACAATGTGAGTAAGAGCCTTACTAGTCCCAATTAACTCCATAATCTTACAAACTTAGTCCATATGTGATTTTTGTTTGCTGTCTTCACGTTAAAATTCCAGCGGATCATTAAAGTAGCCATTCAACCTAAATTGACAATAAGCATAGAATTATATGTGTTAGCAGACATGGATGAATTGAGAATACATGAGAAGAACAAGAGATTTAATGTGGTTTCTGATCAGATTGATCGACTAGCTAGTCCACGAGGAAGAAGAGAGTTTATTACTATCTTGCAAGAGGAAGGAAAACTTGAATAATACAACAATAGGGTCAGCAACACCCTTATATAGAACCCTTAGGCCGAGTTAGGGTATATTGACAAAGTACAAATATCCTAGCCCCCTATACACGCTAACAGCTCCCCTAAAATTGATGGTGACTTCTCAACATCAATTTTGTCTGACAAGAACCAATGACGACCGGGAAGAACAGCTTTAGTTAACAGGTATGCTATCTGATCTTCAGAAGTAACATAAATAACTTGATACCACTAGCGTTACCAAGGTCGCGGATGTAATGGATATGCGTCTCGATGTGCTTCGTACGGTCGTGAAGAACAGGATTAATAGCAATTTGTATCGTAGAATCATCACCAGTTAGAATCATATCATCAACGTATAGGAGGAGGATTGTAAGACCAGTCGTGGTAGCAGGAGTGAAAAGGGAAGGGTCATTATGGTTCTGCAAAATCCTGACTCTAAAATTTGGGTTTGAAAGGACTCAAACCACGCCCGGGGTGCTTGCTTAATACCATACAATGAACGAAAAAGGAGACAAACCATATGAGGAGTAGGCTTCTTAAAGCCAGGAGGACATTTCGTATAAACTGTTTCTTTGAGAGTGCCATTAAGAAAGGCATTTTTAACATCAAGTTGATAAAGTGGCCACACACATTGAGCAGATAGAGCTAAAGGTACTCGAATCGTAGGCATCTTTGTAACCGGAGCAAAGGTCTCTTTATAATCAATATTGTATTCCAGCTTGAAACCTTAAGCAACCAAACGAGCCTTGTATTGATCAAGGCTGCCCTTAGGGTGAAACTTGGCAGTGTAAACCCATTTAGAACCAAGTACAGTAACATATGGTGGACGAGGTACAAGGGACCATGTGTTCTAGGCTAGGAGAGCATCAAACTCGACATCCATGATCGCATTCCAATTTGGATCATGTGCCGCTTGTTTGTAGGTGGTAGGGATTGAGATAGGAGCAGTGGAGTAGGTTGTGTAATCTTGGAAGTGAGGGGGGGGGGGGGAAGGGAATAGCACGGGTCGATCGGGTGGAGCGGTGGAGAGGTTCAATGGGTGGAGCGTCTGGAATGGGGGAAGTAGGAGAGAGAAGACACGAGGCAGATTGAGGGCTAGGAGGAATGGGAGAGGCATGCGGGAGGTTGATGGTGTAGTCGGAGGATGAGGTGGCAGTAGGTGGATTGATCGGGGTAGTAGGAGTGTTGGGAGTGTTGGGTGGCGGTTGGGAGGATGGAGAGTGTGGTGGCGGATGTGGCAGTGTTGAAGGTGAGTCAAAGGGAAGGTCATCAACAAGGGGAAATTGAGGAAGAGTTGGCAAAGGAGGTGTAGGAAGAGTGGAAGAGGTATGATAGTGAAAGGAATGTTCAAGAAAGATTACATGGTAAGCTATTTGAATGCGTTGAGAGACGGGGTCATGACATAGATATCCCTTATGGTGATCTGTATAGCCCAGAAAAAAACACATTTAACAGTCTTAGCAATAAGCTTGGTCCGATCATTTTTGGGAAGGAGAACAAAGCAAGTGCAACCAAAAACCCGAAGAAGTGAATAATTCTGAGCTTTCCCGTACAAAAACTCAAACGGAGAGATCTCTTGGAGAACACGTGTTGGATGGCAATTAATCAAGTGTATAACAGTGCGAACAGTCTCTACCCAAAATCTTGATGGAACACGAGACTCTAGCAATAGTGCACGTGTAAGATCAAGAACATGTCTATGCTTTTGTTCAACTCGACTGTTTTGCTCTGAAACTCCAGGCAACATTGTTGAAATAGGATGTCGTTGTCTCGAAAATATTCATGGAGCGCATGGGAGGTGAATTCACCACCTGGATCTGAGCCAAACATCTGAACCGGACAATCAAACTGCGTTTTAACCATAGTAACAAATTCCTTAAGAACATTAATAAGTTCTTACTTGAGCCGAAGAAAGTAAACCCATGTAAATCTCGTTTTGTGATCAATAAACAAGACGGAATACCGAAATCCCAGTCAAGAAGTGACCGGACTTGGACCCCAAACGTCAGTATGGATTAATGAGAAGGGTTCTGAGACTTTAGTGGTGCTAGAGTATAATGGCAAGGCAGTTGTCATTGCTTCAATGCACAGTAAACAAGTAGGTGCCGGGAAATTCCCCATATTATTATGAACTGGTAACAAATGTTTGTGAAATATACTCAAGAGGCAACCCGAATGGGGGTGCCCTAACCGGCTATGTCAGAGATGCCATAACTATTCTGAAGTGAGTTTAACTGAATAACTTACAAGAATCAATAAAAGATAAACCGCAAGATTGCTGCTTCCCAACAACATCAGCTCCACGAGTTTCATCCAGATGACTGCCCCTTTGAGTTTTCACGTCAAAGGCATCCATATAGAAATTGCGACCTTCCCTACTCTCGTGTCACCTTATCTTTGTTGTCTCATGATTGAATCACACAACCAGATGAACCAAACAAAAGATCACAACCAGAAGTGATCAATTGACCAACATAGACCAAGTTGGGAACAAGTTTCGGCACATGAAGAGTAGCAGGTAACACAAGTTTAGACGTACGAACCGTCCCGATATCCCCAATCGGCAGTTGCTACCCACTAGCCACTTCAACAAAGTGATTCACAATAGGAGTGTATGACAGGAACAAGGATTCATCACCAGACATATGATTAAAGGTAGAAAAATCAAGGAACCATTGACAAGAAAAATCATTACCTGAAAAGCCTATAGTAGCAACAGCTGAATTCAGAGCTCGAGGAAGAATACGACCAAGTTCTTCCTGAATTAATTGACTTATGTTAACATCAGTTGAAGGAGTTGAAGCAGGTCGAATTTCTTGGACGGTATAGCTAGTCGACCTTGGAGCAGAGCTCACTGAACCTGGAGTATAGGGGCGACGTCCAGGTACCCGACACCAGATATAATATGACCCAATTTCTTATAGTAATTGCAGATATTTCTCTTGCGACAGATAGACTAAGGATGCCCTATTTCATGACAGAATGAACACTTAATCGTTCTAGGTGAGCTAGAAGACAATTTCTGAGAGCCAGTACCAGTTGTGGTGGAGCCTAATTCAGATGATGCTTTCTGATAAAATTGAGGCAGCATTCCTCCTTGACGACAAGCCGCAAAAATGGTTCCAGCTAGATTCTTACCATCAAGGATCTCTTGAGTTCGAAATCTGGTTTTGCCACAAATCAGCTCTCGGAGCATCTCTTCGATATCACTCTTATCTTCAGAGATTAATCGTGAGTGAATCTACTCGTATTCAAGACGCAACCTCAGTAAGAACTGCAGGTTGCGGCTACGTTGTCGTTTCGCGAGAATTTCCCGGTTGACAGCGCTAGTAAGGCGAGAACTTAAAACCATGTCTAGCTCAGTCCATAGATGAATAGCAGCTAGATAATAGTCATTGATGCTCAACTCACCTTGAGATAGATTTGAGAGAGTATACTCTAGGTCAAAGAAACGAGATTGGTGTTGACGTGAGAATACGTTTTCTTCAAGAAACCCCAAATTGTCGCAGCCAACAAAAACGAACGCAGGGTTAGCGCTATTGTCGGTTCAACTGAACAAATCAAATAAGAAAGCACTCTAGCATTAATGATATCCTAGGACGATTGCAAAGAAACCAAATCAATTTTTGCAGGCTCGGATTTGGTGTAGGTTTCACCAGGAGTCTTGTCCATGACGATTTCAGGTTTCTTTGAGCTTGAAGTAATATCAACTTCAGTTGGTTGAAAAGTAGAACCATCAAGATAAGTCAGTAGACCTTGACCTTGAATGAAAGCTTGAAACGAAAATTCCCATAGAGCATCATTCTTTTCATTGAAGCGAACACCAGTTGAATCACAATACATATACGATTTGAGGAACCAGGCTTTGATACCATGTTAGCAGAAATGGATGAATTGAGAATACACGAGAAGATTGATCAACTAGTCCACGAGGAAGAAGAGAGTTTAGTATTATCTTGCGCGAGGAAGGAAAACTTGAATAATACAACAATAGGGTCGACAACACCCTTATATAGAACCCTTAGGCCGAGTTACAGTATATTGACAAAGTATAAATATACCCTTACCCCCTATACACGCTAACAATATCTTGTCAACATTTAAATGTTTATAGATAAGTATTGAAGTATGACAAACCTAGAACATGTTATGGATACTAGAGCACATATATGGAGAGTTTGAATGCCTTTGAAAGCTACATTGACATTCTCATAGCCGCCCATTAGCATGAATCAGGAGGCCCTCTGGCACAGAGCCTCAATATTTTTGGGGCCTCAAAATTTCGGTTGTGAAGTACTAGATAAAAGGAATAATATATAATAATTTGCGTAGCTGAAATAAAATCAATAAATGTCATTTAGCTCAAACGAAAGATGTGTTGACTGTTGTGTGCGAGATCGTGGTTTTGATCCTCGTTTAAGTTTTTCATCATTTTTCTTTCATTTTCCAGAATTGGATTTTTCTTTCATTGTTCAGAATTGGATCAATAGGCTTTTGGGCCTCTCTTTATATTTTTCTTCATATGGCTTCATTCGTAGGCCTAAAGTTTGGCCTTTTTCGATCAAAGCACCATCATTGGGGACGACCGTTTACAATGAAGGACTTTCATCAAAACATCGAAAGGTAAATCCACCGGAGGTGGCGTTGCATGGGGATGATCGTTCTGTTGAAAAACAGAACCCCGTACAACCGCAAACAACCGGGATGACTGAGCAAGCAAGAAAAAATCGAAATAACCTATCACTAGAGTTCATAATGAAATTAAACCAAAGAAAAAAAAGCAAACTGAAAGCAAACCGAAGTCTAGGAATCAAAAAATAGAAAGAAATTAAACAAAGCCTAACAAACTTGGATATGACATCCTTATTGAGCCTGCTAAGAGAGGCTAGAGTTCTTAGAGGGCTTGAACTATATGGGCGGCTGCAACTCGGTCAAACCCGTCTCGGGTTGCTCCTGCCCCGATTTCCTTGGTGATTAGGTAGGTTCTGGCCGCCGGAGGACTCGGCACCCATCGGGTTATCGAGTGCTGCCTCATTTATGTTGCTTCCTTTCGTCAATGTACAAACTGTCCCTCTGAATGTCTTCTGGTTCTGGGAGTGCTATTTGCTTATCCTTATCCAAGTGGTTTGTTCCTATGCAAATGAAAAGATCTTGCACATTTTTTTGGAAGAGGTTTTGGTCTATTCCTCTACCTCCTCCTCGTGTAGTCCTGAGTCCTTGCCCTGATAGGGTCACTTCTTCCCAAATGACTAGCCAAGGTTTTTTGGCCGATATAGTTTCCCATAGCTTCTCCAACAGCCTCGGAAATATAGTCGAATGGTAGGCTGTAGACCTGGACCCAAAATGTCGTGGGGCTTGCTGAGAAATCTCTCCGAGACGGAGCTCCTGGGTGAGAAGCAACATGACATCCATTCTCTAAGGTCCATCGTCAATCACATAAGCTACATCAATGTAGTGATTGAAAAGGAAAAGGATGAGCCTTCACTCTAGGGCATCAATCTTGACCCCACAGCCGGGTTGCCAAACCTCTGATATTGTATAGCAAACGACATTGAGATTCACTTCCTTCTTGGTGAGGAAAGAACCAACCACACAGAGGTGGTATTCCCAGACTGGTCATTCTTCACTCAGCTTGGCAAGAGCCATCGCTGGCGGCGGTGGTTTATCCAGATTGAGAGAAGAAAATTGTTGTTCGACAATATTGGTGGCGGGGTGGGGATGATGGAGGTTGCGGCAGGTGAAGTTGGGATGGTGATAGTGGAGGGGATTAACGAAACCATGGTGCTTGATATAGCAATGAAGTCCATGGAGGAGACAGTATTGGAGGGATCAAAATTTTGCATGACTAAGGTGGGTGTTGATTGGGAAGCTTGGAATTTTGGATGGGTGTATGGGGTTTGCGGGGGTGGGATGGTGAAATTTAGTGGCTGTTTATAGGTTGGATGAAGGCAAGGGATAAACCCTAGCTTAAGCTCTACATGGTCATTTGTTTTTTGAGTTGGCTTTTTTAATAAGTCTAGACTTCTTAATTTTGAAAAGAGTTTCATATTTTTTGTTACTGTGATTAGTTAACGTATGATTGTACATTACGTCATTTTTCATAATTATGGTACAAAAAAACTTAATAATACAATCATACTTTTGTAGTTTTTAGTAAGATAAAAGTTCACTTGGCTGCTCATATTTTATCACACTGTATTAGTATTAATAAGGCCACATTTAAATTTCAACATAGGGCCTCCAAATTCATTGAACGATTCTGAAAATTCTCATAGATGTTTGTCGTCATAATGTCAAAACACATCCCACCTTCATGAGAGTCTTTCCTCAACCCCAAAGCAACTCATCCTTAGTAACCAATTTGGCAAATTAATCCCTTTGTCTTTGATCAGCAATTAGAAATGCGCAGACTCTTCTTTCGAACTTCTTCATCGAGTTCACATGAATTGTACGTGCAAAGAACGTCATGTTAAACTTCTACATTATTTTTTCTAGCAATATATTAGATTTAACATGATTATTACCTAATGAGTTGAGTTGGGGTTTCATGTGTGGGTTCTTCACATGATTATTGTAGTTGTTGACATAGTGTCTAGTGCACCATCTCCTACCAAACTGATTCATTATTGCTCTTATTCTGGCATGGCGCCGGGTAGGGCCTCCAATAACGACCATCAGAAACGACTAGTTTTTGACATATTTTCAAACACTGTCATGCAGTACGCAATATAGGCCCAGTTCATGACACGTTATTGTCTAAATTTTTAATTAGTTCACGAAGGTATATAAATATGTTATTTTGTATTAAAACGTGGCTACAAATATCAAAGATTCATTTTAATTGTTGTTTTGTTCGGAGAGAAATGAACAAAGTTGTTCATGAGCTTATGAGACAATCTTTGGCCTATGCTTCCCCCTATGTGGGTGTTGCACCTCATGTATGGTTTATTGGTGGTAGTGACACTTTTTGTTGTTCAGCGAGGCAGATTGATGTTTGTAGGTCGTTTGGATGTTTGTAGGTCGTTTGAACAATAGAGCTGCGAATTGTATCAGATAGCAGTTATCCGTAATCGGTCGAACCGGATAACCGTATCTATTTACGAGTAAAATGATTAACCTCATAAGTTTGAATACAAAGAGAGGTTAACCTACACCACTTTTCAACCGGTTACAGATACTACCGGTTATCCAAATAATTATCCGAACAAATTTTAAACAGCGATCTCTTTTGATAACTAAGTGTCTAGACTATCAATTTGTATCAAAATTCAAGACATTCACATCACATTTTTTTATCAAGGGAACAACTCCCCACCCCATACTTGCATAATACATTATCCTCAATGTGAAAAGATATAAGGGGAAAAAGGTGTACCAACCGGGAGAAGAGCAAAGTCGGACCAAGAAAAGATGAAAACCTAGGATCGAGCACATGGAATCATCATGAAAGACAAAAAAAAGAAATATGGAAAATAGTACACAATAATAGTAAAAGGATTCCACAATCTCCAAAAAAAATACTGAAACCTCACAATACAAAACATCACAAGTCTAGGAACACAAAGAAAACACAAACATATGATCAAGTGAGAGAAAGAGAGGCAAACGAACATCACTGAAATGGTGGTGGAGGTGGTGGTGGCTGGTGGGGCGGGAAGTGGGGATAGTGCCCATAGTAGCTTACCTCCTCGCTCTGGTGGAGGTATTATCCCGGATAAGCAGCTCTTGCGTCCTGAAAGTGGTGTTGAGGTGCGGGTGTGTAGTCGGGAGTCGTGTTTAGGAACTCGGAGTACGCATCCTGAAAGTAGGCCATACCCGTCTGCCAGTCCTGCGTAAGCTGCACCCAGTGCGTCTCGGTCTGAACGATCTGAATCTGCTCCTCAACTCTCTGGAAAGAGCTGCCCGTCTCATCTCTGAAAGCATCAAAGTCACTTCGTGGCCCATTCAAATCTTGTCTGATGTATCCCAACTGCTCACCATGTGATCTCCTGAACTCTGCATCCATATGTGCCTCATACTAAGCTCTCTCATCTGAACTCTGTTGCTGAATAACAAGATGCTCCATGGCTGCCTCCAGAGAGGACAAGTCAGAAGCAGGTGCGCCGAATCCCTAAGCAGAGGCTAAGGTGTCAATGATGCACTGTATTTTCGACACACCTTTTCTCGTTATAAACTATATTTTTGTGTTCAAATACGGGTTTTTGAGTACATGTTTGGCTCTCTTGCCCATCGGGGCCGTGTTATAGTGTTTGGTATGTTTTGGTACATTTCAGGTGTCATATGACATTTAGAGATAAACCAAGACATGACGGGGAGGCTAGAACAACTTAAAGCGTTTGACTTGGGAAGAAAGCGCTGATATTTAGTATTTTGAGCATAACTCATCGCTTGGAAGTCCAATTGATGCAAGTTCAGCGGCGTTTGAAAGATAACTCGATTGTCTATGTTGAAACTATGGTCAAATTCCGCATAATGAAGGAACACGGCGTGTTCCATATGGAGCACGACGTGTCCCACCCCCATACGGGTTTTCAAGTCCTTTTCCTTCTCCAACTTGGTCCAGAAGCCTATAAATACCCCCGAGACCTCCGTGGACGAGATATATTGAATAGACACATATTTTTCGAGCTCTTGGAGAGAGCTAGGGTTCCAGACCATTCATTCTACACATATTTTTGGGCTCTTAGAGAGAGAGAGAGAGAGAGAGAGAGAGAGAATTCTAGAGACCAATTGAAGCGAGAGAACATCATCGATTGGCAAAGGAGCGAAGATCGGCGACAGGATTGAGAATTCTCGATAGAACATGTTGTCTTTCCGAGTTATTTTCCTTTCTTCTTCCTTTCTTGCGCCCCGAACCATGAGTAGCTAAACTTTTCGTGTTGTTCAGATGAGATGAAGCTTTAGTCGAGCTTTTGTATGGATGATGGGGTTTTACCCTTACTTTGTTATCGAGGGTTATTCAGACTTATGATGCGTTCTTTCTAAAACCTAATTTCAGATTCATTCTTGTCTGATCATCTTGATTGAGTCATAGACATTAATTTGTGGGTCCGAGAGGAACATAAGTTGATAGGACACCTAGGAAGAACCCTAGATTATTCGTTAGCTCGAGAGAGGAGCGAATCGTTTAGGCTTTTTGCACGTTTATCGTTGTGGCATTTCATCGAACACATTAATGAATTTTGTTTAGGTGTAGATTAGCTCGAGAGAGGAATTTACGATTAGACGAAATAGATCCTTAGAAGGGTGAGAGTGATCTAAGACTACCTTAGGAAGTTTCCAAGCCATTATAACCTGAATAATCGAGATAACTTGTCGTCCATCCATGCATTGCTAGCTTTAGTGGATTCAAATCCGAGAAACCTTCATTCCTATTTGAAACTCAACCTCTTGAATTTGTTTTCCTTTGATTTGCATTCTTAGACATTAATTGGTTACTTAAAACATTCATAAAATCAATCACAAACTACTACTTGGTCTAGTTAGTTAATCAACTTGAGTAATAGAAGTAGGAAGACCCTAGGGAAATTTACGATCCCTCTAGAGCAATCTAGTGGGTATTTGAAAGTAGGGTAAAATCCGCGCATCAGTCAACCTCCTCAGCAAGCAAGTCCTCAACTCCATGCCTCAGCAGCTCCTCTGGGAAGAAGTCGTAAGGAGCAGCCTTCATCGGAGGAGTCTCGAACATGTCTAACACTCTAGAGTTGCGCACAAGCAAACAGACAACCCTCATCCGAAAAGTATAGTATACAAGGAGTAGCTCTTCAATTGCTTGAAGAGAGTGAATGCCAAGTCTCCCAAATACATGTCGATCTTCTTCTCCAAGCAGTAGAGGAACTACATGTCCCGGTTAGTGATCGCACCAGAGAGAGTTGGTAGAAGAACAATGTGAGATACGGTGGCAAGCAAAGATGTGGATGAGTCGAAGCATCGGCTTGTGGATCCGCATCGCCTTGGAGATCCCAGCTGCAAACAGAGGCGCGTCTTTGGAAATGATACGCCAAAAACCTTGAAAATCATGGAGGGGGGTCCTGAAAACCGTGGCAAGACTAGCCAGATCACCATCATTAAACTCAGCTCACAATAATTAATCTCTTGATCCTGAATGGAACCCGAGCATCACCCCAAACTCATATGGCGAGACTATGTGCAGCTTCCCTCCCATACGGAAGGAGACCACCCTCAGAGAAGTGGAAGTGTATCTGCCGATGTCCAATGTGCAGTAGAACTCTCGAATTGCGTGAGGGTATGAATACTCATTAACCATCATCACCCTCCAGATATCCTTGGACCTCTTGCAATTGGTCTGAAGGGGAGCAAGACATCCCATATTAGTGAACTCCTCAAGAACCAAGTGTCCCTGTTTTGCAACCGGAAGGTGCTGGAGAACCGAGTAAAGCTTCCAAGCCGGAGAGCCAACCGGGAAGTTAAAGACTTCCTCCCGAGTCGCTGAGGCGAGGAGCAACACTAGGTGGGAAGCTTTGCTGATTGACGGGCTCAGTAGGAGCGTCAAACATGTGGTACTGCTGAAGTGGAGCTGCAGGAGAGGGACTACCTCGAGTCGCTTGCCTCGAGGAAGAAGAATCATCATTTCCCCTAGTCCTCTTGTTATCCTTAGTAGACTTGCATTTAGGAGCCATCCTAAAATAGTCAACAAATATAAGCATCCTAAAACATAGCAACAAGAGCATACCAACAAAGCTCACTAGTAGTCATGGCATAAGGTAAGATGCACAAAAATGAGAAAATCCAATGAGAAACATCATAGTCAATCACATAAGTAACTAGATAGCAATCCAACTCAAAGGAAATCCTAAGTTCACAAGTTCGCATCAATTACCACAAGAGTTCATTGTCAAAGTGTACTAAGTCCAACTCATGTCAAGTATGAGCAAATCATTCAATGCAACATCCAAGTTATATCACAAGTGCATTAATTGGACTAGTAGTATGCAGCAAGCAGATTCAATTCCGAAACCATATCAAATAGCAATAAGCATATTTCAAGAGCAATGGTTTTATCAAGTCTTGAGCAAAAGTAGGCAATGAGGAAAATTAACAAATCAAAACATCAATTGTAAGCATCACAAATCACCTAGCAACATCCTAGGTTCAACACATTTTAAGCGACAATGATGGAATTCCAACACTTTAATTCAAAGTTTCAAGGTTCATCATATTCAAGTTTCACAAGAACTATCATGGCAAAGCTAATCTATCAATTATGCAAAATCATAAATATTTATTTATAAAAAAGACTGCACGTAGTAAAAACGGACTGCAAAAAAGTAAAACTAGACAGCACTAGTACAAAGGAACCGCACAAAGTAAAAACGAACTGAGTAGGCAGTTTTTTCATTAAGGGTATAATAGTCCATTTACAGTAAAATACAGATTGTATAAAATAAAATACGGACTATACAAAGTAAAATACAGATTGTATATACCATCACCCAAAAGATAACAATTGTGAGTTAACTATTGGTGAATGACACCAGTGGCGGCAATTCAAATTTGAAGTCTTGAAACTTAGAAAGTGGAAAATCAATAGTTGGCTCTCTTTTCCATCCTTCACAAACTGACTTGCTAAAAACGCCCTACTTTTTACGTCCAAACGCTCTAGAATTTGAAATTGGTACGTGAAATGACGTGAATACCCCTAATAGAATCCTATATAAGAGGCCTCAACCAATCATCGATCATTTGTACCAGTCAATCAAAATCCACTATTTCAACTCGCCGCTGCACCAGTCGGTCCTAAAAAACAAAATTACCGTTGTTGCCATCGTCGCCGTCCCTCCGCCGCCTCATTCATCGACACCGTCGCCATTAGATGGCAACGGTATAATGAACACAGTTGCCATTAAATGGCGACGGTGTATGCATAGTCGTCGCCATTGAATGGCGACGGTGGTATTGTTTTAATTCGAGTTTATTTAACTTAATGAGTAACTTCTTTAAATTAAATATATTAATTATTCAAATTAATTGCTGTAATTATATAATTTTTCCTCTGAATTTATTTAACTTAATGAGTAATTTATTTAAATTAAAGATATTAATTATTCAAATTAATTTTTGTAATTATACAATTTATTATCCAAATTTATGTAAATTAATTAGTAATTTATTGAATTTAATAATATTAATTATTGAAATTAATTTTTTAATTATATAATTTGTTACTCGAATGTATGTAACTAAATTAGTAATTTATGGAAATTAATTGTTGTAATTATATAATTTGTTATTAAAATGTATGTTACTTAATTAGTAATTTATTGAAATTAATAATTTTAATTATTGAACTTAATTTTTGTACTTAATTAATTTTTAATCGAATTTATGTAACTTAATTAGGAATTTATTGAGATTCATTTTTGTAATTATATAACTTGTTATTCGAATTTATGTAACTTAATTAGTAATTTATTGAAATTAATAATATTAATTATTGAAATTAAATTTTGTAATTATATAATTGTTATTCAAATTTATGTAACTTAATTAGTAATTTATTGTAATTAATAATATTAATTATTGAAATTGATACATGTAATTATATTATTTATTTAAACTAATTTATTGAAGTGTCTAACTATTGGAGTTACGAATCAGTTGAATTATTGTTCGTGGTCTTGAAGAAGCGTCGTGATGAGCCATACAGTAAGTTCTCATTCTTGTACAAAATAAATAGTTTTCGATAATAGGGTTAATGTTTCGCATTCAGTGAATATAGTACACCGACTGATAGTTTTTGTAATACCATGTCTAGGGAGGTTTGAGTGATGATGATGATGATGTTGAAGGGCAGATGGATGATGGTTGTTATTTCATAAACGGTTTGTTGTACGACACACAAATGATGTGAGTTCTGTAGCGAAGGACATTTCTTTAAGGTTAGGGTTAGTTTACTAAATGTCACATAAGAAGAACCCACGTGAAGAAGAAAAACGTTTGTACTTGTATTGCTCGCATTGTGGTAGGGGCAAATCATAGTCTACTACATCTTCAGAGAGTTCACATACGACTACAACATCGTACTCGGTGTGTACGTTCATGGTGTGTGTGCGGCCTAAGTGCGTTGACGATGGGTGGAAATGGAGAATTGACACTATCAAAGATGATGTAAAACGTGGGATTCTTAGGTCATTCCACAACCACAAGTTCAAGTCTTGGCGTGAAGGAACACAACAACAAAATCAGCTAACAAACGAGATGAAAGACCACATTATACTGTGGGAGGAAAATCACGTGCCCCCGAGACAGATGTAGAGCATACACACCCGTGAGTATGGAAGTATGATCAATATGAAATAGATCTATAAGGAGACAACGAAGATAAGGCAGTTGAGGCTGGGTGGCATGAACCCCATGAAATTGACGTTGACAGAAGCGTTAAAATTGTGGTACTTCACCACTTACCTTACGGATGCCGAAGACCATGTCACTTATCTCTTCATCTCATATGCGGAGTCACTTCGGATGTTGCACGCATGGTATTACGTCGTCTTGATCAATTCCACGTACAAGACGAGTGTGTACAAGAAGGCGATGATTCAGTTTGTAGGTGGGACGCCGGTTAAGAAGAACTTGAACATTGGGCTGGCACTTGTGGAAGATGAAACGAAGGATTCATACACTTGGGCACTAAGTCAGTTGAAAATGGTTCTTGGTTGTTGAGTGTCGGATGCCTTTGTTACTGATAAGGACAGAGATTTGGCGGTTGCATTATAAGAGATATTCCCTTCTTCGACACATTTACTTTGTGTCTGGCACATGAAGAGGAACATTGAGGGAAAGGTGACCAAGTTGTATGACAGAAAGACCACTGAGAAGTTTGTAGCCTGTCTGTGGGGACAAGTTCTGAATGCTAGAACTAGTCCAATATATTTCGCGAAGTGGCACAATTTAGGTGCAGGTGGATGGAGTTCAGAACTGTTACAATACCTAACATCCGAGTGGCTCCCTTGCAAGAAGAAGTGGGTGCGTTGCTACACTAACCAAGTTTTCCATCTCTGCATTAGAAGCACAAATATGGTGGAATCGACTCATTCCTCCTTGAAGGCTTGGCTCCACACCTCAATTAGCAAGGCTAGCTGACTTTCCCATGCATACCATGGACTTATCACAGGGCAAGTGATAGAGATAAGGAACTTGTTGGAAAACTCACGAATGAAGGTACGTAGTTTAGTTTATGACTTTCTCACATCGTGTTTACCGATTTATGTTAATTATTTGCAGTCGTTTATGATTGGGGAGAAATTGTACGAAAATTTGAACATGGAGATCAGCTTATAGGCTATTCCGTTACTGCTTGAAGATTGCAAGCAACTTAGTTCATGTTCATGTGGTGTTGTGAACTACTAAAGGGTTGCCTTGGAGATGTGAAGTTTGGTGGTGTATAGTGGAGGATAGTTTGTTGTACAAAAGACACCTACATCGCTTTTGGGCTAAGTTTGACTACACAAACCCCTCGACCGTGCTGAGTGGGAAGATAATGTCGGTGCTGAGTGGGAAGATAGCTCAGCACCGACACTATTAAGAAAGTTAAGAGGTTAGGAGACGCAGCAGTTCGATCATACACGAGACTCCTCCAGCCCAGCTACATCCAGAAGCTGAGGGTGTCCAGGATCCAAAGACATCTGATGTTCTGAAAGGCAGACCTCCTAGACAGCAGAATCCAAGGGAACCTTCATCGTGGGAGAAATTCGAATATGCGATATCACGTAGTAAGAAAATGGGTAAGTATTACTTGCGATTGAATTTTTCACTCTCCTTCACTTTTTTGTATTTGTATTAATTTTCCTGATGAAGCAGGTGGTACCCCCCCCCCTCCCCCCAAGGGTTTCCCGTACACCAAGATTTTTGTACATACATTATATCCCCTAGAGTGTCCGAGCCCTGTTCAGAGATTGGTTTAACCCTAGGAGCAACGTAAACTGTGGATTTTGCATCATAGCACACATTGTTTACGACAACAAAGAAAGGTACCAAGATGTAAGGCAAGAGCTTTGGGACTTTGTGTCAACGAGGTGGTATTTTGGTTATCAGCAAGTGTTTGAGGCGACCATCTAGGACCAAGACCAGCTGAAAAAAAGATTGTTGGGCACTACAGGAAATTGCGGACCAGAATATTGGATGTGTGATGCTGATCTTATCGGCCTTGCATCCCTGTACAATTGGGGGGTTTGTGGTGTACGCATCGACTGGAATGCTGATTAGTGCGCACACTTTTTGAAAGACATACTTACCGCTCTCCTATGGTCGAGATGTGATCCGTCCGTAGCAAGTTGTAGAATTGATATGCATGTGTACCCATTGGCTGCATATACAGTTGGGGTTGGTCAACGGGGTGCGACCGATGCCGGATTTCCATGCAGTGTGGGAAGGACAACATAATGATGCTCGTAAGGCAGAATGGTATGAAGTGTACGCAACTGAAATGAAATTTTATTTTATCGTGGTGGGCATAATCCGAACAATAATAATTCCGGAGACGAGGATGTTATCAATGTTCCAGATTAAGGGGGGATGATTAAACCGTTTGTATAAACGCTTTGTACTGAAGTAGTGTTTCTGACTATGGAAGGAATATGGATACAATTAAGATATAAACGAAAAATTACTAATAATGTAAACCACACATACAACTACAGATGTAAATATGGTTGAAATGAATGATAGTTGAGGAATGAAAATGTAATGAAAACATGGAATCTGAATGCATGAAAATATGGAATGCAAAGTACAAATCATCAAATGCAAAGTACCAAAAAAGTACAGGCCAAGTGACCGAATACAAACAACTATGGGGCGTACTCACTCCACAACCTTTGCATGCCCTGAAGGACCTGGTTTACTTCCTTGCATGCTCATCGAATCCATCCTCCTTGGCACCGTATAAGGGGTCCAAACAGGCGTAGAAAGTACGCAAGGCCTGCTCCAGTGCCTGCAAAGTAATGAAGAATCAATATCACATCCAGTCTCACAACAGTAAAATGAATAACAACCAAAAGTAGAAACGATGCAAACCAACTGGCATGTGGCTCCTGTGGTGCGCGTGTGAGGACAATCACAAGGTGTGTGCGGTGAGGTACCACTCCATGTACTTATCGGACACGTTACCGTTTGCTGCTCCTGGCACAATGGGAGTGCTGAAGAAGGGTAAGTGCGCCAAGGAAGCATGCCGGTTGTAGTTGCACCTGGATTGCTTAACTGAATACTGTACTCCATCTGCTGGCCTAGACGCAGAATCTGGCATGAGAACGCATATGGCAACATGTGTCGGTACCCGTACTATCGCATGACGAGGATGGGATTGTGAGGCTCGATGTAGTTGAATGTGTGCATGTCTCCACTATACAAGGACCACAGAGCCTCATCATTGAAATCTGGTAAACCGAAAGAAAGCCACTCGATGTGGGCGTGCGTCATCCCATCCAAAAGCACATGAAGCATCTGTAGCCTCGCAGCAGCATCCTGTGCTATCTCAACGATCCTAGGTCCATCCCACCTCCCAGCAAGTGCCTCCCCACTCGAACGTGCGGCAAGGGAAGATCTACAATGCAAGCTCAGAAAGTACTCATAGATCCACGACTGCATCAAAGTAAAGCAGCCCGATAGGGACGTATAATCCATCCGAGAGGCAACTTCGAGCTGCCTATACAAGTAACAAAGTGTAGCCACGCCCCAACTGTATGTCCTAGTCATCCAAACATCTCGCACACCCTCAAAGACACCAATATGGACAAGATTCTGACCGCAGTCAGCAAAAACAGTGGAGCCCAATAACACAATCAAGTAGCAGCTGGATGTGCTCGAATCATCAAGCACCCTTGACGAGGCAATGTCCAGTAACTAGTCTAGATGAAAACCAATTGCTGCATAGCATTTCACCCTCACCGTCTCATCTGAAATGTTAAGCATGGAGGCAAGCTATGGTATATAATTAACCTTGCCATCTGAACTAAGTTGGGTGCCCCGTATAGAAGGCCGAAGTATGTACAGTACATCGTGCAATGTAATCGTTATCTCTTTGAAAGGCATGTGAAAGGTGTTGGTGTCTGGCTGCCACCTCTCAATGAACGCCAACAGTAACGGAAGATCCAACCCCCACGACATAAGGGGACCAAGGTGTGACAACCCAGAGACCTTCACTAGCTGTCATGTCGTAGAAGGCTGTCACTGGAAACCCTCCAGCTTACAAACCCTAGTCACTCGAGTCCAAACCGCGCGTCCATATGCGATGGGTATGTTACCGCAGAACTAGGGATCAGAGTGGGGATCCATGGCCCACCAGGTGCTGGACGAGTAAGCATCCACTCCTCCCCAGTGTTGCTGGACTGGACCCATGTAGAACGCATAGCTCTGCCACGTCCAGTACTTGCGGTAGAAAAACCATGCGATCCATGAGATGACATGCTACACGCTCCTGATGTAGCGCCCGTACCCCTCGTTTTTGGTCTCTTTCATGATCGAGGCGTGTCAAGTAAGAAGGGGTGAAACGAGGTGTCACGATCATCATCCTCAACACCGTCGCCGTTCGACAGGATCTGCTCATCGTTGCCATCTGAGTCATCTCGAATGGTATTAATGTCATTGACCATATCTGGTGGCTAGCTAGCAAAAATCTCATCAACTGTCAGCTCTCTCCCAGCAGACTGCAACGCGGGGTGCATATATATATATATATATATATATATATATATATATATATCGGTTAGGGACTCTGAAACTGCGTACTCGATTGACCAACATCTCCTAACTTATATTTATTTCCCTTCCCCTTTCTCTCGTTTACTCTTCGATTTGAGGCAGAAATAGGACGGTCGATAAACTGCGGTAATAGACCACCACCTTGCTCTGATATCGCTTCGAACTATATATGCAATTTAAAACGTAACTACTAATTAGAAACTAACACTTTCCCGAATCTCATAGTGAATTTGAGATTTGTAATTACTAATTCACCTAAATTATGATGACAAATTAATAATTTACCACATATTTAATTAGTAATTCACCTAAACTAAATCACACTAATTACATTCTAATCCTAAAAATATAATCATTAAAAATGGAAAATTTGTATTTACTAGTTCACCTTAATAATCATGACTAATTACTAACTTTCAAGTATTATTTACATAAATATTCAATTACCAAGCTCAATAACCAAATTAATTAAATATGATAATTAGTATCAAATTTGATTACCAAGTATGTAATTACTAAATATTAATAATCATCACTAATAACTAATTTTGAAGTACTAATTCACTAAACTACTAATTACAATTTAATTATAAAAATATAATTTTTTTTAAAAGGAACAAAGTAGCCATTGAATGGCGACGACAACACAGCCACCGTCTCCATCCAACAGTGATGGCCACGAAACACGGTCGACAATGATTGCCGACGGTTATCCGTCACCGTCGTCGTTGAATGGCGACGGCGGCTGCGTTGGAGTCGTCGTTCAATGGCTACTGTTTTCTTTTTTTCTTATGGTACCTTAACGACGATGGCGGATCTGCAGCGGCTGGGACCGGATCTGTGAGCGGAGGAAAGAAACGACGATGGTTGGGACCGGATCTATTACCGGTGGGAAGAACTGACGGCGGCATCGACGGATTTGGACCGGATCTGTCACGGAGGAAGGAAACAGCGGGACGGCAGACGGCGGACGGCGGGCGGCGAGCGACAGACTGCGGAGGAAGGAAACCGCGGGCGCGAGCGGCGGACGGCCGCGACTGCCTGACTGTTAGAGAAAGTGTTTTTTTAGAGAGCTGAAAATTTTGAGTTAGATAGTGTGTTTGATTAGACTTACATCATGTATATTTAAACATTAAGTTCGAAGGACATTCTCATAAATTTACCCATTGAATTTAAATGTTACAGCGTTTTATAGTAAAAACAAAGTGTTATTATATAGCAACACCCGTAAAGAATCTCGCATAGTATCTGAAAATCGGAGAAAGTTAGGCGTTTCACTGTCCTGGACATTTTGCGCTCCTCCATCTCACTCCCCCTCCAGAGCCCTCCGTAAACCCTATATCGCGTGTTCGTCAGAAGAAAATGGTGGCGAAGGCAAAGCAATCCAACTACGAGGAACTTCGACTAAATAGATTGGAAGAGAACAAGAAGCGAATGGAAGCACTAAATCTCCCTATGCTTTCTCAATCACTTCGTACCACCTCTCCTACACCTTCTCCGGTGACTCTCTCGCATTCCACATTTTATTTTTGTTGTATTTGTAAAAATAGTGGGCATTGCTTACTCCGTGAGTGACCCTGATGCTCCAGATGAAGCAATCCAAGCCTCGCCCTCGTGTGGTGGAGAAGCAAATTGTTGTTGTCAGGAGATCCAGCCGTGTCGCCAATAAACCCTCTCCTGTCTATGCTGAAGTGAGACCCTAACCATCTCTTTTTCTAACCTTTTGTTGTCCTACTTTCAATAAGCTCTGCTATACTGCTAAGATTATTTAGTCTGCTAATTACTCTGTTCCCCCATTTGTAAAAGTCGAAACTTGGTCTCAGAGTTGCTGAAAACATTCTGAAACTCCTCAAGTTGAGTTGGGAATAAACCCTATACATAAGAAACGAGTATGTCCGTGTTGTTGAGATCTAGAAATGGCAAGTCTAAATATATAATCTTGGGCCGGTTTCAAACATTGTTCTGTTTTTCACATAACCTACTTTCTCCCTTTACAATGAAGTGTCTGATTGTAGACATGGTGGTGAGTTTAACAAGTGCTTAGCCGTGACCTTGTGTATTGATTGTGACTTTTAGCAGGTTATTGTAGAACGAGTAGTGATACCTAGAAGGTACAATTCATAATCCCTCGCCAAATTTGTTACAGACGACAGACACCATCTGTTTGAACTTGTTGTATATGAATGTGTGTGTTCAGGGTGTCGTCAAAGACAAGGGATCTCTCAAACCGGGTGTATGCAAGTGATGAAGCCAGGGCAGAAGCTCTTGAGAAAGCAGAGAATTTGCAGTCTAGTTTAGAATCTCACTACCCTTCTTTTGTCAAATCCATGCTTATATCCCATGTTTCTGGTGGATTTTGGCTGGTCAGTTCACTTACCTCTTCCTCTATCGATGACGTCTATATAGAAATCAGTCTTTTTTCCAATTGCTAACTTCATAGGCATTCTGTGTGGACGATCCACAGGGTCTTCCTGTATGGTTCTGCAAGCCAAACCTTCCAAAACGTGACGAAGTGATGACTTTGATAGACGAGGAAGGTGATGAGTACCCGACGATATATCTTCCCAGAAAGACAGGACTGAGTGGTGGATGGAAAGGGTTTGCTGTAGCTCACAATTTGGCAGATGGGGATGCTTTAATTTTCCAATTGATCACCTCTACATCATTCAAGGTCCCCCACCTTCTTTCTCTTGCTTTTGCAGAATTTTGTTTGTTGGTAGCATAACTTTATAATGAGATGAGAATCCCCACTCTGCAGCATTTAGCCATCATTCTTTCCGTCATGATTCTACAGGTGTACATCACAAGGGCTAAGGGTTCCCAAGAGGTAAGTGACAATAACAACATTTGAAACTCTTACGAGGAATAGCTAAGGTAAAGATCCGTCCTTTTGCTTTAAACTAGTATTCATCCATCCCCCATTACTTGTATCTTTGAGCTTCAAGTCTTTAGTTACCTAACTGCTCTCGAAAATATGGGGTTAGCGCGTCTCCACCCACCCCACACGTTTACTTAACTGCTCAATATCTATAAAATCCTTTTATTAGCCAACTGTATGAATATCAACTTACTTTAATTAACAGGGACATCCATCCCATTTGTGTTGCACTCACATACCTCCAATTATTAAATTAAAAAACTTGCTTTTATAATTTCTTATACCCTCCCTCGGATTATTTTCTTTTCCTTTCCTTTTCGTTTTAAAGAGTTGACAATTATGCCACCCATATTCCTGATTGATACTTATTTGATGCCATAATTAATATAAGAATGACTTATTTCTCTCTTATATATGTCAATACGGTGGTTATGTTTATTGAATGTGTTTGTGAAATTGAAGCCATTCAAGGTTTCTATTGGAAAATTCACCATTTCAAATTTGTTTTGTAGACTTGGTTTGACTAGTAAAAAGTTAGACGAGATTTTGAACATTTTTCCAGCAAGAAGAAGCTAACTTTTGCATTACTATCGGAGGGCGGATCTTTTGGCATTGTGTACAGAGAAAAAATAAATGTCGGATAGCCAGTGATGGTGGTTGAACCTTTGTCGTGGTCCACAGTAATCTGTATTAGATTAGAAGAATGTCATGTTATGTGTTAATGTTAGATGATTGAACTTATTAAAAAATTCTCTAATGAATGATATCGAGTGAGGAAAAGAAATGAAAAACAAAAGGAAAACACATGACTTCTCGAAAGCTTTTTATGCTTAGTGTTTGAACGCGCTTACACACAACAAGACAGGCACCTAACTAGGTGTCATCAATCATCATCTTTACTGTGGAGAAACTAACAATTAGATAGCTGGGTTGTACTTAAAAATTGTACGTATAAGCAACAAATCATCATTACCCACGTAAACAAAATCAAATTATCTTACCTAGAAACTGAATATTTGGGCTGACTTAAAAGTTGTAATGTTTTGAGAAAAGTCATAATTAGACTGCTATAAAACGTCTTAGTTTTATTATTCAACGCCCTATCATTTTAATTCAATGAGTCAAATTATACGAATGTTTCTCGAACCTAATCTTTAAATACACATATCTGAAATTACTCGTCGCCGCCTTCTGCCGCCGTTCCCCGCTACCGCCCGTCGACGAAGTAAACTCGACCGTCCTATTTTTTTTAATTATTATATTGTTATTATTTAAATGTAATTAGGGTTTAGATTTAGTTTAGTGAATTAGTAAATGGGTGATAATTAATATTTAATTATTAAATATTTAATTGATTAATTTTTTGAAATTAGTAATTAGTCATGGTAATTAAGATTAATTAATAAATATTAGTAAAGATAGTAAAAATTAATTTGGTAGTTAACATACTTGGTTAATTTGAGTAATAATAGTGACAATTAAGGTTTAGGGTTTGGCAGTTTAGGGTTAGGGTTCAGAATTTAGAGACAGGGTTTAGGGGTTATAATTTAGAGATAAGATTTAGGGTTTAGAGTTGAGAATTTAGAAATAGGGTTTAGGATTTAGAATTTAGAAATAGGGTTTGGGATTTAGGGTTTAGCGATTAGAGTTTTTTCATTTCACCGCTACACCCTAAACCATACATTTCACTCCATTTACATGCATGTCCCATGCAATACACTCCAAATATGTCTCATGCATATCTCGTGCAAATTACTTCTACCTTCATAATACTAATTAAGATATGTATTAATATGCATGTGTCATGATACTTAATTTGCATTGAATATGCATGAGACATGGAGTTAAATTTTCATGCGGGTATTCCAAATGTTAGATTTTTCTTTATTTGTAGGGTTTAGGGTTTCCAATTTAGGGTTTAGAGATAGGGTTTAAAATTTAGGGTTTGGCGTTTAAGAGTTTAGCGGTTAGGGGGTTAGGGTTTAAGGGTTTAGCGGTTAGGGTTAGGGTTTAGAGATAGGGTTTAGATGGATTAGGGTTTAGAATTCACGGTTTAGCGGTTAGGGGTTAGGGTTTTGGGTTTAGAGATAGGGTTTAGGGTTTATGGTTTAACGGTTAGGTTTTAGCGGTTAGGGTTTAGATCCTTGCTTTTAATTAATTTTTGGAAATTACGGTATAGTAATACTAATTAAGGTGAATTAGTAAATATAACTAATTATAGTAACAGTTGTTTTGGTAACTAAATACTTGATAATTGAATATTTATCATTAATATTTGAAAGTTAGTAATTACTCATGTTAGGGTGTAGGTGAATTTGTGAATATTATCAATTATCAATCATCATATCTACAATTATCAAATTAATTGGTACGTATATTTACAGATTAATCTTTAATTATCATATATATTTAATTATTAATTTACTAGACTAAATACCACTAACCCTAAACACTAAAAATTAAAAAAAAATTAAATATACGATCGGCACGCCAACCGCCCAACCATCGCGGTCGGCATCCAACACCAACGGTAGTTCAATATGGTCGGCGTCCCATGCCGACCGTCTTGTACGACCGTAGGCGTTGGATGCCGACCGTGTATTTAATTATTTTTTAAATTTTTTTTAGGGTTTATGGTTTAGCGGTTAGGGTTTAGCGGTTAAGGTTTAGGTCCTTACTTTTAATGAAGTTTTTGAAATTAGGGGTTAATCATTCTAATTAAGGTGATAAATATTAATAATAGTAACAATTATTTTGGAAATTAAATACTTGACAATTGGATATTTATCATTAATATTTGAAAGTTAGTAATTAATCATGTTAGGGTTTAGGTAAAACATTATCAATTATCATATTTACAATTATCGATTTCATTGTTACTTATATTTACTAATTCACGTTAATTAGTGTGACTAATTATTAATTTACAACCGTTAATGAAATACATATTTAGTTACGAAATAATTAATTACGATAGATATTTAATTACTAGTTTACTAAACTAAATAACACTAATCTAAATATAAAAATTACAAATATAATTAAAATTAAAATTAAAAAATAAATAAAATTTGGACGGCGTACCGACCGCCCGAAGACTGCGTCGGCGGTCAACGCCGATCGCCCGACCACGGTGTCGGCAATCAACGCCGACTATCATTCCGAACCGTCTGCGTTGACTGCCGACGCCGTGGTCGGGCTGTCGGCGTTGACCGCCGACGACTTCGTCGGTTGGTCGGCACGGCTTCCAAATCTTTAATACTTCATTGGTGATGCGGCGACGGCGACGGCGGCGGAGGTGACGGCGATGGATGGTGAGGCCGGCGGAGGCGACGGCGGCGGAGGTGGCGGCGGCGGTGGACGGTGTCCGGGGCAGGGTTATGGCGGCGACGACGGTTTTCAGTTTACGATTCAAGAGGCGTTCACGTCATTTTTATTACCGAACTCAAATATTGCGACGATGTTAGGGCGTTTGACAGTAAAATATAAAGCGTAGGTTAACAACAAGGTTAAATACTGACCCGTGAATATTCATTCATCGAACCTATTAAAAAACTAGGTAGAGAAATAATGGACAAAGGAAAACATTAGAATGCGAACCTAAACTACTTATCCTCCACCCAGAAGCAAATAAAATGAAAAGACAGGTGACCGAGTAGTCGAGGAAAATGGAATCGACCTCTATTTCTCTGTCGCAAAGAGTGAAGGAGGGAGCAACGGCGTAGAGCTGAGGCGCTCGATCTGCTTTAGGTTTTAGAAATTGAGTTAGTCTGAATTGGATAAAACCATTAAAATGAGTCATAATCTTACCCTATCTAATTGGAAATGGATTTGAACTTTTATCCATCTATTTAATTTGGATAGAATTCTAAATATGTATTCACAAATAAATTGGATAGATGTCTACGAATTTGAATAAAACTGATATTAATATGTAAATTAATGTGTAATCAAAGGGATTGTCATTATGTCTACGAATTTGACGAGGAGACCCTTTGTTATTATTATTATTATTATTATTACTATTACTATTATTATTAACCTTAGTGTGTTTAGCCACTCTGACATGAAGGTGAGCTGTAAAAGGAAAAGAAGAAGTCAGTGTGTCCTTGTTGCTGGGTTGATTGCAACACTTTGTTTATTTAAGAGTTGGCAAAGCTGGACACCTTTTTCATTGACACATCAAATTCCAAAATCAAAGAGTCTTCTAATCTAGACACACACACACCATGGCATTGTAACCAGTCCTGCTTTCTTCTTCTAGACAAGCCGGCCGCTTCCGCTCCAAAATTTCAGTATGTTTTCGGCCACATGAGTTTCTCCTGTGACCTTTTTTGACCAAACGATTGAATGAGATTCAGAACTACCAACACTACTTGCCCGGTGAAGTACAGTATTCAAGAATTAGACATAGGAAAATTGCATCCTCAGATATTTGATTGGTTGTATAAGATTTCAATTACATTTAGTCTTTATAAATACACTAATTAACTTTACAATTTAAATAATACAAATTATCTGAGTTCTAAAATTGAATGGCTGAGCCATATATGGTCCAAAGAAACTCCCTATGTCCATCACTAATACTGGTGCATCCAACAGTAGCTACAAATTTAGCTAGAGAAATGTGTCTATCCATAGATATGAACAAGTTTACTTTCCATTCTCCCCTTATCAAGTCATGAAACTAGTAACCACATCAAACTTTGTGTCCTCTTCCCATACCGTGCATCGAGCCACATTTTGCATAGTGTTTCATCTTATTGGTTCGGGTAGAATAATAATGATTATGTATGGAGAATTAGATATAAATCTGTCTAATCAATGACATAGACAAAATTGAAAATACAAGAATGTCATTTGAAAAATAATATATATATTAATATTTATCTAATACACATAGTTAAACGATTACATCCAATTAGTTAAATGATTATGTCTAAATTCAGCTTCTATCTTCGTCTTGAAATTTGAAATAAGTTTTTGGAGACCTAGAGTAGAATTATTTATTTATTTAGGTATTGTTTTTTTATATAAATTTAGGTATTTTTGGATGATCTAACGTAGACAGGCAATGCCAAGAAAAATAGTAGAAAGTCGTTTGTATGAAACTAATAAATCTAACAGTTGGGATTTTATGCCGAAAAGCTAGCATCGTCATCAGATCCCATTGTGTATTTTAGCCACATCAGTTCTACACAACTCCAGCAACTATATAAAAAAAACAAAAAGGAAACAATTAACGAATATATATGAATTAAGGTGAATTTTTTGGTGCTTTCGGATGTATTAATGTACTTTTTATGTGGCACACAATAAGTATTTTACATGAAATTTAGATATCTGATTTCTATTTACCTCTCACAGTAATGTTTTTATACGTTTTAATCCATAACATTATATATTATATCTAAATTGCTCAAAAATCAATTTCGCAAACTTTTTGATAAATCCAATTAAAATCAGATTGACCCATAACTAATATCAAATGATAAGTCTGTCATCTATTCAATACCCACACTCAAATCATCAGTCCCTCAAATTTCTTTCTCTGATAGGTTTTATTTTTATTCACGGTGGATTTAGCAACTACTCAGTGGGGAATGCCTGCATTTCAATGTGTATTCATAGCTTTCATCTCATAAAAAATCTTTGTTGATTCTCTATTCTCAAGAAGTAATGAATATTTTTAGCTGGCGTGATAAGGAGACGGATATAATGCTGTTTGATTTATAATGACGAAGCACAAGTGTTAGAGGTTTATGTGAGAAGAAACAAGCCATTTACTATTGTAAAAAGTATATTGATACTTGGTTGGGAACTGAGACACTATAACATGTAATTGGTTAAAGATATTATTAATAGCACAACTCGAAATAACAAAAAAAAGATACTTACAAGAAATTTGTTTTATAAACGTAATTTTATTTTCCTTTCTTTAGAAGAATTCCTAACCACTTATCATCAACAAATTAAAGCCAAACAAAATGATAAACAAAAAGACCTAATTTGAATTTAACGACCAAGACTTGGTGAATTTGGTAAGGACTCTTGGTCCTTTCAGAATTCAGATACAATACACTCATGTGTTGTGTGGTTGGTGAGTTCACCGGGGAGCACCAATTGGGCGACAGTCTGGATTTGTCTGGAGGTGATCATTGGCTTCTTGTTGAATGTAAAGGGCCAGCTTGGAGACTTCTGTGTGAGCTTCTTAAGAATGTCATTGATGAAGAAGTTCATGTAATTGTAAAGTACTCCGCCTTTGGTGTCATCTCGGATGGACGGAGGACCTAATAGTCGATGAAAGGGGTTTACTTAAGATTGCTTAACGAGAAACAAGAAGGGGTTGTGTTGGATGAAAATTTTTGTTTTTGGGCCGAGACTACCGGAACTCTCGTCTTTTAGATCAAAGACCCTCTACAATGAGTATAAGACTATCTTCAATATAGTCAGAGAACAAAAGTTCTACTCAGATAAATAAAATAATAGAAATATACGTTAGAGGGAGCAACAACACGGGTAGGGGGGATCGGAGCAAGAGGGAAGGCCGTCACGGACGTTTTTATTCCTGGGCCTCAGTAAGTAGATCGAGAGGTCGTTCCGCCCCTTGTCCCCGAAGATGGTAGAAAATAAATAAGTAAATGAGAACAATCTGCCTAGAAGAAATCCCACCGCACAGTCTTCGTGATCAGCAACAAGGACATATAACAAGAAGACCACAAGTAACCAGAACCTTAAATTCATGTATACAATTAACCACTGAATATCCTTCTCGGTTTGTCAACCAATAAACTCCTTCAATCCAAAAGATACATAACCCTAAAAACTCATCATTCGCAGCACCAAAAAGCACCATGAGAAGTTTTTAATTAGATACCGATCATTATTAAATGTCAGTTTTCCGATAAGGACAAAAGGCAAAAAACTTTCAATAGCAATAAGATCAGATGGAGCTATTGCCGTTGCACGGGCATTGAACTCCTTCACATCTTGAGTCAACATCGAAAAGTAGACAGAAAGTCATAATGATTAGCACATTGTTTTGTTTTTGGTTAATTTATAGAAGCTAGATTGGATTTGTTAGTGAGAAAGGATCATTAGAGTTTATGGTTTGGGGAAATTCTCGTATACCTGTCTTTTGTGATTTGACTAATCGATGATCGGAGTCGTAATTAAAATCGAAATAATAATTGAGTAATTGAAAAATATTCGGTTAACGATGAAACTTAATATATTTAAAATATATGGACTAAAAGATACATATGATAAAATAATAGGTATCAATTATAACTTAAAATATAATTAATGTATAAAAATTAGACCGACACATAATCATCGCTTAGGTGGACGCCATGTAAGAGTGCATCGGTGCACCCGACTGCGAGAGAGCACCATGAATTAATAAAAAGAAACATAAAGGAAACTGAATTGCTATAAGACCCACTACTTTATACTACTCAACGCCTTATCATTTAAATTCAACGAGTAAAATTACGCGAATGTTCTTCGTACCTAATCTTTAAATACACACATGACGTAACTCGAATCAAACACAACTCTCACCTCTCGGAAAACACTCCCCTCCTGAAAAGACTCTCCTTCCGCCACCGCCGCCTTCCAGTCCCTCCGCCGCGCCCGCTCCTGCCATCGCCGCCCGCTCCTGCCACCAACGCGTGATCCTGCCACCCGACTGCATGGAGCGACCGTCGGCGTTCAATGCCGACGGCAACGACGACAGCTAAGTGGTCGGCGTTCAGCACCGCCGACAGCCAAATTTTGTTTATAATAATTATTATTAAAATGTAATTAGTCATGATAAGTAAGTAAATTATTAAGTATAATTAATTATAGTAACAATCCACTTGCTAATTAAATACTTGGTAATTAAATAATTTTTTTGTATATTTAATTTTTTTTAGTACCTTATCAGCGGGCGACGGCGGGGTGGCAGCGGAGGGCGAGCGGGCGTTAGCGGGGAGCGGCGGCGGGCGGCGGGCTGAGGCAGAGGGCGGCAGTGGCGATGAAAAGTCGACGGCGGCGGCGGGACAGTGGCTGTGGCGGAACGACGACGGTGAGGGTGTCGATTGACGGTATAAATGGTCACTTTTGATTGATCGTTTCAAGTGATATAACAACTTTTTAATTTTCCGCATCTTATAAATAAATTATAATTTTACTTTTTCAGGATTTCAACTACCAAATACAAATATTAGGACAATATTAGTATATTTTACAGGAAAATGTAGGGATGGTATATCAACCGAAAGGAAAAAGAGAAGAACAGTTCTCCCCAATTGAGTCTCTCACGTATAGTATTTGTTTTTCTTGTTAAATGTAATGTAACAATCTCCCTCTCTCTCTCTCTCTATTGCGTTTCTTCTCGGTTTGTTAGTTTCAACAATGGTATGGAATTTCCGCAGAATGCTGGGATCCGCGTTTCTCAGTCTTACCGGAAGCTATACCTTCTCCAGATTCGTCTCCATTTCCTGTAACAACCAATCGCTCTAACTCTCTCCTCCCTTTTCCTTTCCACTTTTTCGTCCCAAACAGACCTTTGATCCTGTCAACGGTCTCCTGCTTTTCGTTTGCCTCGAGATTCACCTCCGCCATCTCTCGCTCTCTCTCTCTCTCTCTCTCTCTGTAAGTTTCTGCAATTGTTTACACGAGATGTTGTTCTGCATTGATCTGAAAAGAATCAACAAAAACCTTCCGTTTACTTCCGTCTACATGCCGTCTATGAACTCTATATCCTTTCAATTGTTTTGTTGAATTGTTCTTTTGTGCGGAAAGATCTACGACATTTTTTGTCCTTGTATGTATGAGCCGGCCACGGCCGAGTTACAGAATCTCGCTTGCTAGCATCGTGGACGCTTGTTGTGCTTTCCCCTCCGCTTCTGATTTTTTTGTTTTTTTTTATTAGAGGCTGAAATGCTGAATCTGTTTCTCCTTGTTTGTTGTGATCTTCCTTGGTATTAGTTTTGGCGGACAGGAGGAGTTGATTTTTCGCCGCCGTCGGAAATTTCTGAGAGTTTCCGAGAATGTCAAACGCAAGGGAGCATCATCAAACTATTCCGCTCTCAGTGCTGCTAAAGCGAGAATTGGCTCATGAGAAGATCGAGAAGCCTGAGCTGGTGCACGGACAAGCCAACCAGAGCAAGAAAGGAGAGGATTTCACCCTAATCAAAACTGAGTGCCAAAGGAACCTTTGCGATGGCGTTACTACCTACTCCGTTTTTGGGGTAAATCTTTCTTCTTACTAACTTTCTTCTCGGATGCAGTTCTGATTGCTTTTAAGCTTTCTAATGTTATCAAGTCTTCTTTACTGAGTTTTCTTTTCTCCATATTGGCTTTGTTGTGACTCTAATCCAAATGTTTGATCAGCTGCCTACTGAGTTATTCTATTACCTTCAACAAACGTTTTGAAAATCTTACTTTATCGTTCACCGTTAACCGCAGATGCTATCTGTATATCTTTTCTAGAATTAATAAGTAAGTTACTCATATGAATCGCTGTTTGCAGTTATTTGATGGTCACAATGGCTCTGCAGCTGCGATTTATACCAAGGAGAATCTTCTAAACAATGTTATATCTGCCATTCCTCAAGATCTTAATCGAGAGGAGTGGCTAGCCGCACTTCCCAGGGCTTTGGTTGCTGGCTTTGTCAAAACAGATAAAGAGTTTCAAGATAGAGGTATGATGTGGTCCCTACCAATACTCAGCTGTATATGAGACAAGAACCCCGTAGTACTGTAGAGATTCAAAGCCTATCATTATATCGTGTTTGGATTTGCAACTCACTCTCTGATTTGTGTGTCTGAGAAATGTATGGTGTGTATCTTCCGTTTCCAGGGTCTGATCTAGACTTTTTTTTTATTTGTGTCCCGATACGTACTCATGTCTTTGATACACTTGGATTGTATTTGAGTTGGTAGCTTACAGATTGTTGGCTGCTGTCTGTCTTTCAGGACAACCATCTGGAACCACCGTCACCTTTGTGATCATTGAAGGATGGGTTGTAACTGTTGCATCTGTTGGTGATTCCCGATGTATACTTGAATCTGCTGAAGGTGATCTCTACTACTTGTCAGCAGATCACAGGCTCGATTGCAATGCCGAGGAGTAAGTGTGTACCCTCTTGTTTATGAGGAATTTTCAAAGACTTATTGGTCAACCTTCTAGCTAAATGAGTACGTTTTTCACTTCCGTTAGGAGGGATCGTATCACAGCAAGTGGGGGTGAAGTAGGGCGCCTGAATACTGGTGGTGGTGCAGAGGTACCTTTTCTTTCGTTTTCCAGTTTCAACGCTTTCATTGTGATACTCGTTGGCGATGGATAGTTGGAGTTGATCATTGCTCATATATGATATTGTCAAATTACAGTCTTGTTGCAAAAGAACATTTGCTTTTTATAGGTTATATTGGCTCAACCTAGTTTGGATGTTGTTATCTCCCTATTAACAATTATAGCTTGAAAGAATCGAGATCTTGTTCGTGGATAATTAAAGAAATAATGCTATTTCTGCAAACTATCTTACTTGTGGTCTTCTCATGTAGATTGGTCCGCTGAGATGCTGGCCTGGTGGATTATGTCTCTCGCGATCCATCGGAGATATGGATGTTGGCGAGTTCATCGTTCCTGTTCCGTATGTGAAGCAAGTTAAGGTTTGTGCCTCTTTTCTTTCACACATTTGGTTAGTCGTTCCGAATACGTCTCTTATTCAATATCTTGAATTTCCTTGTTAGTATTGGGCTATTGGCTTATGTGTCGCTGGAAGCATTGTTACAAATCATAACACATGGCTGTCTTACCGTGATTGCCTGTAATTTGGATTTTTCTCTACTTTAGAGGAACAAGGACGTGATTGGCTGTATTTTCAATTCTGAAGAAAATGTCAACAGTGGTGGACCTAGTGATTGATTTGTAGTGCGGAAATATTTGATGAAGAACCTCTAGTTTTGTTTGGTGTAAAAAGTGCTTATTTTTTTTTGAACAAAAACATCTTTTTTTTTAATAAAGCACAACAAAAACATACTTGGCTCCTTGTTTCAAGTTGTTTTGACCGAAACTTAACTGCCCCAGTCTGCATGCAACCTGACCAGCGAGAACTCTCTTGAAATAGACCGAATGTCCACAAAAGTTAATTTTCATCATGAACCTTTGGTGTTTGCAGTTGTCTACGGGTGGTGGTAGACTAATCATATCAAGTGATGGAGTTTGGGATTCTTTGAGTGCGGAAACGGCTCTTGACTGTTGCCGTGGAATGCCATCAGAAGCTGCAGCATCACAAATCGTTAAAGTAGGTGACAAGCTTGCATTTGGGTGTATATTTTAGGTTTATGCAAAGATACAAATGGCGCCTCCTCGACAGAAAATGCTATATCAACCGTGGCTCAGAGTTGTTGTACTAACAGGCCTTGGTTATCATCCATGTTTCAGGAAGCCGTACACCCGAAGGGAATTAGGGATGACACAACGTGCATAGTGGTGGACATACTACCAATTGAGAAGCCAGCTGCCCCTCACCCAGCCCCAAGGAGACAACAAGTAAAAGGAGTATTGAGGTCTATGTTCCGGAAGAAGTCTTCTGAATCATCTTCTCATGCAGAGAAAGAATATGTTGAGCCCGATGTTGTGGAAGAGATGTTTGAGGAAGGTTCTGCCATGCTTTCAGAAAGGTTTGTCGAAACTGACTGACTGTTTGTGTTGCTTCTTCCCTTGTGTATTGTTTGCTTAAACTTGAGTGGAGATGTTATTGATGATATGCTATGGGGTGTGGCATGCAGGTTAGAAACAAAGTATCCATTAAGCAACATGTTCAAGTTGTTCATGTGTGCGGTGTGCCAAGTAGAGATAAGACCCGAGGAAGGTGTTTCAATACATGCTGGGGGGGCTAATGTGAGAAACCTACGCCCCTGGGATGGCCCTTTCCTTTGTCTTAGTTGCCAAAACAAGAAAGAAGCCATGGAAGGGAAAAGACCATCTGGAGGTTTGTTTTTGTTTTCTTGGTGAAATAATTTTCTTCCTAATCCTGTCAATCGAATTTGCTAAAAAAATAAAATTTAAAAAAACTGCTTGTGTTATTGTTTTGCATCTGGTGTTCCACAGATAGACACAGTAGCGAAAGTGAGTAACACAGTCTTCAAATTAGAGATTGGTTCCTCTAGCGAGAGCGCTAACAAATTGCTTCAGGAGCTTCGAATGTAAATGAGAGACACAGAACACAGAGAGAAGACAGACAGACAAGGGTTTGGGTTGGATCCAGGGGAAAGAAAGATGCATGCTTAACTAACAAGCCTTGTCATATTTCTAACTTGAAGATCGATCTCATTAATAATCCAAGATGGAGATATGAAGACAGCTGCTTATCATTGTGAGGTGAGCAGCCTTTAGCGTCAATTTTTTATTTTTATTTTTAGAATTCAATACTATTCTATTAAATTATTTATTAATTTGTCATCTGTATTTGAATCCGATATTCATTCTACAAATTCCACAAAAATCTAGCATCCAAACGATATGCAGAGCTTAATACTTAGGCACTTGTAGACTATTATTATTGTTATTATTTGTCCATAAGATTGATTTATTTCTAGCTATGTGATGGTGATTAATTCAAAGAGTTCCATGAGGCATTTGTTATTAGCTTTTCTATTCGGAATATCCAACAGTCAATAAACTTATACAGTATCGTAAATATGATTGAATCAATAGGGCTCATTTGGTATGTTAGCTATTGAGTTTGTTATTTAGTGATCCATGAAATTATTATTTTTACCTTTTTTTAAATTATTATTTGTTAGCAAATATAGGAGGAGGTTTGAAATCCAAGATTCAGAATGATTCTGAATCGTTAGATTTTCAAAGTTTGGTCTTTCAATTAATTTAATAGAATGTATTATAAGGGTACTAAAGTCTTCTCAGTTAAATTATTTTATTATATTATTTTTATAAGACACCACTGCCACCTCATGGGTGGCCGACCGATGTTTTTACTAGCCAGACTTCGGTGATCGGCCGACGGAAGTTCCAGCGAGACTCGGGTGACCGACGACCGGTGAGACTCCGGTGACCGGACGACCGCTTTTCTGATGAGACTCCAATGACCGGACGACTTCTTTTCCGACGAGTTTTTCGGTTAAACTTTATAATTGGTTATATTTTTAAAATTATAACAAGTTATATGTCTTATTATCGGTTATAAAATATAAATGGTTACAAACATGACTAGTTATTTAAAAATATAACCAGTTATATTTTTAATCTTAAATGATTATAAAATATAACTGGTTATAATTATAACTAGTTATTAAAAAATATAACCACTTATGTATCAAATATAAATGATTTCAAATTATAACTAGTTATAGTAAGTGATTTCAAATTATAATTGGTTGTAATAAGTGATTATAATTAGTTATATTCTAAATATAATTGGTTACAAAATAAAATTGGTTATAAAAGAAACTTAATTAATTATAATTATGATTGATTATAATCGGTATATGAATAACTCATACGCAACTCCTAAAACATCTTGTGGCTGGTTTGTACCTTCTTGTTATCTCCCCTTTAAGTCCTTATCTTTTGAATAGTTACAAAATAGCCTAATGTCCTTAATTGTATAAAGTTCTAAAGTTACTGACCACGGAAGAAAGTTTCCAAAGTACTCAAACAATATGCAAATCCGTCACTTGACTTTTAAAAAATGCAAAATGATCAGTCTTCCCTACCAACTCTCAAAGTCGCCGATGACGAGTCCCGCCGCCGCATTTTCCTCTTCCTCCTTCCCCAAACAAACCAGAGACTTCTCCTCCATATATATACCCCTCTCGATTAATTAAAACCCCAAACCATCATTACAATAATCTTCTGATCAAAATTACAAACAATCCCTTTCAGTGGATTTTGAAATTCCATTATCGCTAATCCTAAGCAATTCCGGCGCAAAAGGAGGAGCAACGTCTTCGATCAGTTCTCCCTCGACATATGGACCCCTTCGACGGCATTCTCGCAACCGCTGCTACCTCGTGATCGAATAACTCGTTGATCTTGCATTTCATGAGCAGGTCGGGGCGGCGCAAAAAATTGCAAAAAGGAGAGATTAGGGTTCACAATACTGTGGGCTAATTAAAATAAAAACAAATTACTAAATACCCAAATTACCCCTCCGATAAATTTTTTTGAAAATCCTAAAAGTTTTTACCTGGATTTTAAACCAGTCTAAAAAATATAGTGCCCAAATCTTGTGATTCCTCTTCAACGATTAAAAGAGAGGTACCTTGCTCATAAAAAACAACATGTATATATTTTCCAACATGGTAAACATGCTTGTTGAACACTTTTTACGACACTATACGTGAATATCCAAGAAGTTGCATGCTATTCTATTTGGCGGATGATTTAATAGGTAATAATTTAATCGATAAGTCTTCATCATGATGTATTGGTTTCAAAGTTTAATGATCTAATTAATTAATATAGTCAAAACAAGAGCTAGTAAGATCTTATTGTTCCCCTCCACAACTCCATTTTTGTTGTGGAAATGAGGTAGAGATTGTGTGTTTTATTTATTTAGTGTTTGATTAATAAAATACCTCATGAACACACCGTGTCGAACAGGCAATTGGAAGTTGCTTCCCCCACATATAGGTTGCAAGGAAAAGTAGTTTATTTTAAAAATTATCTTACTTTACATCTTTATTTTCCTCAAAATCTTGTAAAATCTCATCCAATCGATTCTTAACGCTAATCACCTAGCTACTACCTACCTCAAAAATGATATTATACAACGAAAAGCATGCGAAAAACCAACAAAAAACCAAAACAACACATAGATGTTCGAGGGCATAAAAAATAAACACAAAACAAACAAAATAGTAACCGGCCCTATGATCTCTCTGTGATGAAGCCGCTGGTGGTTTCATGGATCCAAACGCCCTCACAAAGCTGGGCGGGTCGCCCCAAGCTAACCTGTTTATTGTTCGAAACCCGGAATATAGTCTTTTTTTGAAGATTTGGTCGGCTTCCTGTTGATACCTGCTTCCGCCAAATATTATCTTTGAATCAGCTGTTATTGGATCAGGACGGTAATCAACCTGCTTCCGCCAAATATTATCTTTGAATCAGCTGTTATTGGATCAGGACGGTAACTAGTTCCATTTATGAGTTGTCCATCATCAATGATGCACCATCCAAACAGAATAAAATAAGACCTATACCCTTATAATTATAAATCAATACACTAAATACCATTATATTTGAAATTTTACACGATGTGTCACTATAATTTGATTTAACTGCAACACAAGTAACCGGTTACCATTCCACGTGGAGGACGAGCCTTGAAAGTTTATCAAAACAAAAATTGAAAAGGCTTAAAATAAACTCATCTCACCATCTCTCTCTCATTTCTCTCTCTTCTCTTACCTCTCACAACTCTCCCCCAATTCAGTCTTCTTCTTCTTCTTTCTCACCCAGACACCCACCTTCCCTTTCCCTTTCACCTTATAGCAAATAAAGTTTAATTTAATTGTTCCTTCTACCGAGTCAGCAGTGCCGACAATAGTACTGTTATCACAATATTGATCTAGAGCCCATGTTTTTCGTAATTGCATCGGTCATGTCTTCTGTTAGTTTAGGAGATTCCAAGTAGTAATACTTCGAGTTTTGATAGGTGATAAGATCTAGGATCAAGACGGAATCGTGGGCACCACTTTCCGAAAAGAGTATTTCCACCCTTACAAGCCTTGGGTATCAGGAAATCCCTTCCGAGGATAAGACCGTCTACACTCAAGTTCTTAGGCTATAGATACTAGACTCACTTTAGAATTCGTAGGCTAGGATAGATGTCTGTTTCTCTGTGTGTTCTACCACACTACTGCCTCCTTTATATAGGCAGAGGGGTCCAGGGATGCAAAGGTGTGAATACCTTGCACCAAGAGGTGCCATTATCCCCAACGATAGACTTGTAGGCAACTGTTATGAAGTCCCACGGGTTTTGGAGGGAAAACAACTCAGAAAGAGTTTGAATCAAATGATAGGGTGTATGCCCATTCGTCATAGGAGAGAGAGTTAAAACTCCAACTACCTAGCTCCCCCCCCCCCCCCCCCCCCTTCACTCCAGCTCGGTTCAGTACCGCTGCTAGTGACACTATCATCCAGCTCAAGGTTGAGCTGGACGAGCTTCAGTGTCAGTCCCTAGCTTCATCTAGCTCACCGAGGAGCTAATGCTAGCTAGTTTCAGCTAGCTCCTGAGCTAAAGTGAGGTTTCCCATGAACTCACGTATCCGTCTTAACTTTGGTATCACACCAAGGTCAAGTCCATGATGCATATTTCCAACATTCCTCCCCCATTTCAGTGAAGTCTGTGATTTCGCTAAAATTACAACAAATATCCAACCGAAAACTCTTGCGTCAATGAAAATTTCATGAAGATTGAATTTCCATCTAGTAAATTACACATTTTAAAATACTCGAATATAGGGGTGTCGCTATGGTTTGAATCCGTCTACTCATTTGAGTATCTGAAGATAATATACACAAGAGTTTATTCTATCTATTCTAAGATATCTTGACACTATTGACCGCCATGTGTCCCAATCCTCTCACGAGTGCATACGAAACCAAGTCCAAGTTTCTTGAAGCGGCTACACTTCATGTTCGCATAGGTTAATTCCTTACTCGTGTACCTGCGTATACACTTTGTCAAGGAATCAATTAAGAAGTTAAACTTCAACCTCTATCACTTGCAGGTTCCAGAGCACATACCTTCGGGATGGTGCAAACCTTGTGCTCTAGTTTCCATCCGTAGGCTTTCCGCATTGAATTTTGCCTCTAACATTGTATTAGAGGGGAATTGGGTGTCCTACGTTTGGAGAACTATACAGACTTGAGTCCCACCCCTCATGCCGATTTGGCAACAAAATCTCTTGCTAATCCCTTTGTCAAGTGATCAGCCAGATTTTGTTCAGACCGAACATATTGCACTATGATTGTCTCATGAGTGATCAGTTCATGAGCAACACTATGCCTCACCCCTAAATGACGAGACTTGCCATTATAGACCTGACTATATGCCCTAGCCAGAGTAGCATTGCTATCACATAAGATAGAAATTAGCGAGATTGGTTTCGGCCATAATGGAATCTCATAGACCAGGTCCCTTAGTCATTCTGCCTCCTTGCCAGCAGCCGCTAATGCTATGAATTCATATTCCATAGTTGACGTTGTGATGCAAGTTTTCTTCTTGGAAGCGCACGAAATCGCTCCTCCTCCAAGTAAGAATACCCATCCAGTAGTGGAGGTGTGATCCTCCATATTGGATATCCAACTTGCATCCGAGTACCCTTCAATAACCGACGGGCACCCCTTATACGTTAAACCGTAATCCATGGTTCCTTTAAGGTAACCAAGTACTCGTCTGATTGCATGCCAATGATGAGTACTCGGATTACTTGTATATCTGCTCAACTTGCCAACCGCATACGCGATATCAGGCCTTGTGCTTGTCATGGCATACATCAAGCAGCCAAGCACTTGTGAGTACTCGAGTTGAGACACTTCCATCCCACGTGTTGGGCATCAACTTCACACTAGGGTCAAATGGAGTCATCAATTCTCGACATCCTTACTACTAACTTAGTAAGCACCTTCTCAATGTAGTGACATTGACTCAATGAAATTTCCTTCCCATTTCGTTTGATCCTAATCCAAGGATCACATCTGCCTCCCCCATGTCCTCTACGGAAAACTTTGATGATAAGAATTCCTTGGTACTATCAACTCGTTCTTGATCAGTTCCAAAGATGAGCATGTCATCCACATACAAACAGATGATGACTCCTTTACCGAGTTCATCAAATTTGGTATACAGACACTTGTCTGCCTAATTTAAACGAAAACCATGTGACAAGACAACATCATCAAACTTCTGATGCCATTGTTTAGGTGCTTTCTTTAGTCCATACAAGGATTTGATTAGTTTTCCACCTTATGCTCATTTCCAGGCTTAACAAAACCTTCCGGTTGTTCCATGTATACCTCCTCATCGAGATCTCCATTGAAGAATGTAGTCTTGACATCCATTTGATGGATCACTAGATCATGGATTGATGCTAGTGCTATTAATAATCTAATAGTCGAGATCCGAGCCACAAGAGCATAGGTATCAAAGTAATCAACTCCATGTCGTTGTTTAAAGCTCTGAATCACCAACCGAGCTTTAAAAACTTATCGACAGAACCATCGACTTTCATCTTCTTTTTGAAGATCCACTTACTTCCTAATGATTTACATCCCACAGGGAGATCCGTTAATAGCCAAGATGGAATCCTTTTCCTCATCGACAGCCTCCTTCCAAAAGGCGGCGTCTTGCGATCGCATAGCCTCTTCATATGTACTAGGGTCATCGTCAATATTGTAGCAATACAAGTATTGCAATCCTAGTTCCATCCTGGATCCCTCGATCAGATATATGTTGAAGTTGGTATTCAACAAACTCTTCAAGTCCAGTCTCTGACTCCTACGAGGCAGAGCCTACTTGTCCATAGGGACAAGCACAATATCGTTTGATGATGGCATCAAATCCTTGGGTGTTTGGGTCGATGAAAAATGATTTTTATCAAAGATGGCATCCTTAAACTCAATTACTGAATGCACAACGTGTGCATCGTTAAATTCTATAACATAGAACCTATATGCCTTTGAATTCTCAGCATATCCCACAAAGATGCAATCAATGCTTCTTGTTCCTAAAGTCTTCCGTTTAGGATCAGTAAGCTATACCACAGCCCTACAACCCCAAACTCGAAGGTAACTCAAGTTTGGTTTCCGCTTATACCACAATTCATATGGGGTAGTTTTGTTACTCTTGTTAGGAACCCGGTTTAGTAGATAACAAGCCGTAAGTATGGCTTCACCCCAAAACCCATTACTCAAACCTGAGTATGACAACATTGAATTTACCATCTCCTTCAAAGTTTGATTCTTCCTCTCAGCCACACCATTCTGCTGTTGTGTGTATGGAGCAGTGGTTTCATGGATGATCCCCACACTTTGAAAGTACGTTGGATCATAGAACTCCTCTCCTCGATCAGTATGAAATACTTTGATCGAGATACCTTGTTGCAGTTCAACTTTGGTTTTGAACACACGGAAATTCTTAAGGGCTTCATCCTTTGAATTCAACAAGTAAGTATAGGAATACTGAGAGTAGTCATCAATGAAGTTGATGACATACCTCTTACCTCCGATGGTCAGAGTATCATGCAAGTCACACAAATCACTGTGTATCAACTCAAGCGTCACTGATTTCCGTTGGATACTAGTGAAAGGCTGACGAGAAATTTTAGTGAGCATACACTTTTTACATCGTTCATCATTGACATCAAAAGAGGGCATAATCCCTTCTTTTGACATTTCAGTTATACGTTTATAGTTAACGTGTCTTAACCGAGCATGCCATAAGGAGAAGTCAGAAGTACCAACCAAGAAAGCATGATCATTAATAATAGTATTATGTTATGAATATTATAATTATGTGTATGAATGCCCATTTGTAACTCCTACCTTTGTAACTCCTATACATTGAACATGAGAATGAATATCCTATTTAAGTGTAGTTATAGTAGTGATGTAAATGTTATGAATTCTAGAGCCTATAAATAGTGCTCTCTTGTACCATCTTTACACATCAATAAGAATACTCTTCTCCTCCCATATTCTTGCTCTTCTTCCTTTTAGTTTCTTAACACGTTATCAGCACCAATTCTCTATTTTCTCGAAGAATCTCGAAGCTTGCTATTATTTATATTTGAATTTCAATTTCATTTCTTGAGAGCTAATTTCTATTAGTTTGTTGAGAACTAATTTTTATTATCTCATACTATTCTATTTTCTATATATATATATATATAAATAAATAATGTTTTGTGTTCATTGCTATACTCATATTTGTTTTTATCTTATAATCATTTGTGCATACTTGCATACGTTTGGGGGTAATCTCTTTATCTCAAAGAACAGTAACTTTATTTTTGTATCTTATCCAATTTTCATTGCATGTTGAAACTCACATGTCCGTTTTGTTTTTTTATTTTGAAATCAAATGTGGCATATTATTACAAATGTATGTTTTTTATTTTGTTGATGGTATATGTTTATTTGTATTTGTTTTTTTTGGACTCCATTAGCTCTCGACAATAATAAGAAGTATGTCAATTAATAATTAGCTAGAGAGAGGTCATAATTAACCATATCCGAATGCTCAAAACTCAAATATGTGTTATATATATTCATAACCTTTTTCATTTTTATTTCTCTAACATTTCCATGTTACACCCAAGATGTAAAATGCGATTGTTTTTGTATTTTATGGCTTCGTGTCAAACCTTCTCTGATCTATTTTATGATTTTAATATTTATCATTGTTTGTATAAAAATGCATGATATAATTGTCATGATTACATGGTTTACTCAGCTTGATTGCTCCAACTTCTCTGTTCATATTTATGTTTTATGTTACAGATTCTAATTGATTAATAAAGATATATTACTTTTCATAGTATTCATATGCTTATACTAATATTTATGGTACACATTATACTTATTATAAAATATACGTTGATTGATTTATGTGGTAATAGCAACATAAAAGCAACATATGTCAATTATTATTATCGTTTGATTTAAATTGATATTACCATTCCATCATCAATTATATTAATTACTATTATTTTTATTTAATTACTTTTGAAAACGTATGTAAACCGACATTCATAATGAACCACAGTTTCAATGCATGTTGTTTATTAGTTAGGTCCATATGGTTATTTACTTCTATTCATTATTTATAACTGTATATATTTTATCATTATAATATATAGAATATTTTGGAATTGAGTTTGTGATCGTTGAAATTTGGGGCAAGAATTTTATTTTATGGGTACTGGATGTTGAAATCCACTTACAAGCTAATGGCTTTGGGGTGAAACCATTCAAATTTATTATAAAAAGACATAAGTTGTCTAAAGCTATCTAGATATGTCTTTGATGGTGATGATTCGGGAAACACAATATCATTCCCCGAAGTAGATGATTAGACACAAGTTGTCCAAAGATATCTACCTATTATGTCTCCGATTGGTGATGGCTCGAGAGACACAATATCATTCCCCGAAGTGGATGATTATTATACCATGTCCGTTGTAACAATTTATATTCCCACAAAGACGATACGACAATACACTATTGTGGAGGACAATACCTCTTATGATGGTCATGGGAAAGAAATTTGAGAAATTTATCTTCTCGCGTGGAAGAGAGTTGTGAATTGATGTTGAACAATTATATATCCCATGATGGGTGGTACAACTGTCAATTGTATTTTGATGATCATATCCAACTGATACTAATTTAGCCCTCAAAGTGATTGTCTAAAGACACATGTGTTACGTTATTCTTAAAAGCACAAGTAACATCATATGATCATTGTTCCTATAAGGAACCCTTTTTAATCGGATGGACATAAAAATATATGAGAATTATTGATCCATTAATTGGTGACATAGATAATTGAGAAATATATCTATTTATCATTTAAACTATGTACCATTCTCATGATAAAAATGAGTATTTTATGATGCGAATCACCATAATTAATTATGATATATATAACATCAATAATGCACCAAGATATATGGTGTAGTACAACATTTCTCTCAAGCTCTGGATCGAGCTATTATATTTTTTACGAAGGAACAAAATCCTTATTCCAATTTGTTTGGGATCAAGAGAGGAACAGTAATATGGTCTATGACTATATAATTATTGAATCAATAATATTATCCTCCAATTTGTACTATACACATGTTATTGTGATTGAGATACATATATATAAATGTAAACTATAAGTTTACTCGTCCTGATAACTATTATTTGGCATAACCGGTGAGACCATCCCGGTTCAATCATGATGCGAATTGATAAGTACCTTTATGGTCAATTTTGACGATTCCATAATCTAAAGAGTATGTTCTCTTGAACATTGTTGTGCACGATGGTCTCAACTTGGGTATTCTAAAGAAATGATTCCTAAGGTTATAGGGATTTAAGTAGTCCTTGTGACTCCCCTACTTCCTGGGAACACAAACAATATTGTGTTCGGCCAACAAGCTTTTGTTTCTAGGGGAGTCTCATCGCCTCTCCATTACCCATTGTTGAGTGAAATCTCCAACAAATCTTAACTGATATTTGGGTTGCTTGTTCTCAAGTAGAGTAGATTGTTGGATAATCATCAACTAAAGTAAGATCATTTCTCCTCCACACAACAAAACAAAGGTGATATTTATGGATCCATACACCCAACATGTGAGCGAATTATTTTAATTGATGCATCGGTTAGATAGTCATATGTGTATATCACGACAAACTTGAATTTGGGAGATTACTAGCTCAACCATTTTGGTTATGAGCATATTTTCATGATTATCCAATAACAAAAATGTGTCATTGAGACGAACATTTTCCATTTATATTATTGTGAACATGTCATTTACATGAACAACACAAATTCGCATTATGCCAAAAAATTATTATGAATTCCTCAATTATATGTGGTTTTTGGGTCAAAATCTTATACTTCCCATCTATGGATATATGAATGTGATATACACATATGAATTGCTCCACCACCATTTATTAGGATGGGTTCTTAATGAAGATTGAGAAATTATTGTGATTACGAGTTCATCGATGGTAAAATATCAAATTATTGTCGGGAAGTATTTTGATGACTGGTTTGGAGGTTTATATTTAAACTTCCCAACATTAGGGGGAGAAAACAAAAGCTGGCCAAGAGATTAGATGAATGATCATATTATTTTGATCCTCGCACTAAGCAATATGAGCTTGAAGTTAAAAAGTATATAATTCATCATTTGCTAGACACTTTACTGACCCAAACAGAGTAAAACTCTCATGTGCCAACTCTCATGTGCCAACTCGCAATGCTCCAGTGAAAATGATGTTGACATTGGGCAATCTGACATCACAACTGAGTCTAAACCCCGTATAAAACATGGTAGACCACACAGTTCCAAAGCAAAAAAAATTCCTCAAAAGTGAAATGAAGCTATATATCCAGATGGTCAAATTAGGGTAAAGATTATTTAAACAAAGCCACCAAGAGAAATAAATAATGTGCTCAAGAAGAGTCTCAGGTACCTGAAAGATATGAATATATATCTCAATTATCTATATCTTGGATGGAAAATATTGGAACCCCAATGAAGTCAACGTCGACGAAATTTTTGCGTATAGTGCAATGCTAAATATGATAGTTGAAAATGAGGATCATTAGCCAAAATGCATGCAAAGAAAGAAATGATTGGCTGAAATTTTCATTTTGAGGCAAATTCAAATTTCCAAGGGAAATGGAAAGTTTTAAGACATCAAATCTTTATACATTGAGATGTAAAGTATGAGTATGAGAAATTATGAAACATCTCATTTTAGAAAGTTTTTGTACAATAAACCTATAATATTTTGATTATGAGACAATATATTCTCATTTGATGGATGCAACTACTTTTTATTATTCGATTAGTCTGGCAAGTTGTGAAGGGAAAGAGTTTGCCCCTAATGGATGTCCTTTCAACCTATATGTATGGTTTGCATAATTAGAATACACATGTGTATATGAAATTCCCTCGAGGATTTATTTTGCTATAAGCAAAAAATTCAAGTTTGCGTGAACAATATTCAATTATATCCAATTGACGTCATATAAATTGAAAGATTGAGAGACATGGTACATTTAGCATATCATACATTTCTTTATGCATATAATTTCTTCTTCATTTCAAGTTGATTTTTTGAAAAATCATCTTTATCATATTTTATGATTTCAAAATTCTTACCAAAATTTTATTAATTTAATTTTATATTTTAAAATGTGTTTCTTTTATTTTGACATAATTGGATGTGATCATCTTTTGTTACATAGATGACATACACTTTATTGAGCTCGTAAAGAGTTTCTCAAAGCAATCAACTATTGATTAGCTATAGAGTTCGAGATGAAAGACGTGGAACATTACCACTAACTTGCCAACTGTGCATCTCTCTCGAACATGATTTTTGTATATCATCAATGATATACTAATTATATCCAATAAGAAGTTATATAGATATATCATGGACATAAGTGTCATATTGGCGGTAAAGATTACTATATGTAACTCTATATCGAGTGTAATCCATCTTCATATAGTCATGAACACTATTTGATGGTTTGTGAAACAAACTAATCAAACCATATCACCATTAAAATACATGATCCTATAGATCATGCATAAAATAAATTGATCAACATGAATTCCAAGAAAATGGTGAAAAGTAATGTGATGATTGTGTACTCTTTTTCCTTCACTCGGTTTTTATCCCATCGAGTTTTCATTGTAAGGTTAATGAGGTATATTCTCATCTAATGATCATCCAAGAGGAAGTGTCATGAGAATTATGGATGTCCATTGATCATGTGACACATACATTTTATACACAAACTCCAATAAATTGAAATATTTGTCAACTAAGTGCACCTAAGTGATAACTTGGCTGATTTATTCACCAAAGCTCTCTCTCCATGAACTGTTGGGAAACTAGACCAAAAGTTTGGAGTTTGGTGACATAATGTTCTCAACTAATGTAATGATGAGCGAGAGTTGATATCGTCATCAGGGGAGTCGATATGAAGGATCTCAACCGATATCATCATCAGGGGGAGTCGATACGTACTGCACTCTTTTTCCTTAACCATGGTTTTTCCCACTAGGTTTTCCTGGTAAGGTTTTTAACGAGGCAGTATCAAAAGCATATTCAACGAATAATGAATATTTTTAACCAATGGTCATTCAAGGGGGAGTGTTATGAATATTATAATTATGTGTATGAATGCCCATTTGTAACTCCTACCTTTATAACTCCTATACATTGAACATGAGAATGAATATCCTATTTAAGTCTAGTTATACTAGTTATGTAAAGGTTATGAATTCTAGAGCCTATAAATAGTGCTCTCTTGTACCATCTTTACACATCAATAAGAATACTCTTCTCCTCCCATATTCTTGCTCTTCTTCCTTTTAGTTTCTTAACATATTATTAATATTCAGCATAAACATGCCATTGTTATAGTGGCCGAAGCCTACAAACACACCACCCTTAGATAATACATATCTATCAGATTCATACACTTGTTTGTAGCCATATCTATTAAGCATACTGCCCGACACTAAGTTCTTCCTAATCTTAGAGACGTGAAGTACATCTCTAAGCTCTAGGCATTTTCTAGAACTAAGTTCCAACACCACCAATCCACATCCAACAATAGGGGCCGTTGACTCGTTGCCCATGTGAAGTACAACATCATCATCCGATGCCTCGTATGTTTTGAACCAGTGACAATCCATGCATACATGTCTGTTGGCACCCGAGTCAATCCACCATGCCACTTTATCATCCTGTACATAGAATGCTTCCGATATTAGTGAAACAGAATTCACGTCAATATCTAAAATCAAGGTTCAAGAACCTACCTTTAGAAGTGGATGTCCCTTGATCTTTTGCTCCAGGCTTTTGACGCTGTTTGTTGTCGTGATTCAGACTCTTCTTAGTGGGACAGTCACGTTTTGAAGTGACCCGCTTTCCCACATATCCAACAAGAAACTTTCATTTTCTTGTTAGAGTTCATTTGGTGTTGTTCCAAGGGCGCTTCTTGCCCTTCCGTCAAGGAGATGGCTCTCCTTCTTCTGTCATATGAACAGATGAAGAATGCTTCGGTTTCCCACCTTCTTGCATCCGTAGAGACTCCTATATCCGCAAGTGGCTTCCAAGTTAGATCAGGGACATTTCCTCCTTCCCATGCTTAAACGTGTGCTTAAAGTCTTTCCATGAATAAGGAAGCTTGTCGATTATGCACGACAGCGAGATGGCCTCGTCCATCTTCATATCATGTTGGACAAACTGCCCCAAAATCCAAAGAATCTCCTTGTATTGCTCCATGACTGGTCTTGTCTCAACCATTTTGTAATTTAAGAAATTACTAACTAGGAACTTCGTACTCGAAGCATCCTCAGCCAAATACTTTGACTCCAGCGCATCCCACAACTTGTGGGCCGATTCATAATTTTGATAGATATCAAACAATGAATCCGCCATGCCATTCAGAATATGGCCACGACATATGTAGTCGTCATTGTCCCACTTTTATTACTTCCGTACTCATTCCTCCTTCTTCTTCTCGTCCGTCTCTGCCTCCTTCTCCAGCTTCGGAGGATAAGGTGTAGAGAGAACATACACGACTTTCAAAGTAGTCAGAAAGAAGTGCATCTTCTTCTGCCACCGACGCAAATCCACACCTTCAAACTTCTCGAGTTTGCCAAATGATGTTGTCATTTCCTTGATTGCTGCAACCTTGGACATGGCAAATACTCTTTTTGAATTTTATCTTAGGAGGTTCCAAGTAGCAATGCTTCTAGCTTTGATAGGTGATGAGATCTAGGATCAAGATGGAATCATGGGCACCATTTTCCGATTCCATCCTTACAAGCCTTGGGTATCAGGAAATCCCTTCAAAGGGATAAGACCGTCTCCACTCAAGTTCTTAGGCTTTAGATACTAGAGTCACTTTAGAATTCGTAAGCTAGGATAGATGTCTTTTTCTGTGTGTGTTCTGCCACACTACTGCCTCCTTTATATAGGCAGAGGGGTCCAGGGACGAAAAGGTGTGAACACCTTGCACCAAGAGATGCCATTATCCCAAAGGATAAACTTGTAGGCAACTGTCATGAAGTCCCACGGGTTTTGGAGGGAAAACAACTCAGAAAGAGTTCGAATTAAACTAAAGGGTGTGTACCCATTCGTCCTAGGAGAGAGAGTTAACACTCCAACTATCTAGCTCCCCCCCTTCGCTCCAGCTCAGCTCAGTACCACAGCTAGTGACACTATCATCCAGCTCAAGGTTGAGCTGGACGAGCTTCAGTGTCAGTCCCTAGCTTCATCTGGCTCACTAAGGAGCTGATACTAGCTAGTTTTAGCTAGCTCCTGAGCTAAAGTAAGGTTTCCCGTGAACTCACATATCCGTCTTAACTTTGGTATCACACTAAGGTCAAGTACGTGGTGCATATTTCCAACATCTTCAGATCGAGAAAATCAAATTCGGATAGAGATAATCAAATTTGGATCGAGAAAATCGAATTCTTCTCGTCAAATTTCCTCTTCCAGAATTCTTCTCCCAATCGAGTTTGATGCTTGTGTGGGAGGTGCAACACCTAGATTCGACTACCCCAAAGGAACAACTTTTTCTTCTTTATTGTATTTGCCAAGCATTAGTGATCGTGAGAATTTTTAGGTTCCAACAATTAAAAAACCTGAGACATCTTAGGATCAAATTATTATAGACTACTTAGTCTCAATTCTTTGTTCAGTCGAATCACAATTGAAAATGTTTATTTTCGAGTAAAATGAAATAGAACAATAAAATAAAAGGAAATAGAAAAATTAAGATGTAAATAGAAAAATTAGATGGTTAAGAATTAGAGGTGAGATAGACTATGGAAAATGCCTTGATTGGGTTTATATCATTCTATGAACTATGATAAATTGTATAACATCAGAATAGACAAGATATGAATAATAATATATTTTGGGTCCTTAAGATCATGCCTATCAACACAACGACATAAAATCACCTACATTACTCTTTTAACATCCATTCGACAAACAACTCAACAATCAATCTAAACAGAAAATACAAAATAGGAAAATTGGAAAAAACTGTAAATTACATGAAATCAAGATAAAAGAGGTGACAAAATAGTAAAACATATCATCAATCATCATGCATCCTGATCAACTAGAAATGAAGACCAAATGAATTTCGAGAAGTATTAGGGTCGTTTTGCACTCGAGGTCCCTTTGTTAGACTTTACTTGGCCTAAGTTTCACGGTCTAATTCCTCAATGAGGAAGATAATTTATCACTACAAAGAAACTACAAACTACCTAACCTTACTAGATGAGTAAAACAAAAGCAATGGTCAACAATCAAAATGAGATGTTGCTAGGTTTCAAGACTAGTCGATGCTCAAATACCAATCACAAGAAACGTTGGACAAATGGAAACCGACTATGACATTGATTCTCCTTTGGGAATATGTAGAAATCCAAGATAAGGTCTCGCAATGAATTACCGCTACCAATTCACAAGTGATCAAGTCAGGTAGTGAACACAAGGTGTTTGACAAAATGTCTAGGTGTTTAGAAAGACTTAATGACACAACAAACACTAAGTAAGGGGTGCTAGTCACCTTATTACATCCCCACACATCCCAATCACTCACATTGTCACTATCTAAGTGATTACCAGAATGCGTTCTAAGTGTTCGATGAAATGTCACTAAGAGAATCCTCACACTAAAGGTTGAATTGGGGCGTGGCTTGGTCCATACACACCTTACTTCAATTTTGGATTAACAACTAACGCAATCCTAAGCAAAGTCATGCAAAAGAGAGTATTGTTTTGACCTAATTCAAGCCATAACACAAATTAGGTTGCAAACACTATAATCCAAACACATCATTATCATAATAAACATCCAAGCGTATCCAACTCCTTATCATGAGGCGACCATCCTTGCAACAACATTATCTCTAGTTTAAAAATAACACAAACTAGCCTATCATGGCAAAACTCAAACGAGAAAGACAGGTTACAAACACCATTATTCACATCTAGGTAGAAGGCTTGAAGGTGATGCTTCCTTGATCCTCAATCTTGACTCCAAGCTCCACCCAATCCAATCTAGCTCCAAGGCCTTCAATTGCTCCTCAATCTACTCATATAGGGTTTCCAATTGAGAGAAAGTTGAGAGGGAATTGTATCTCAACAATTGTTATGACTGCTATTGGAATTATGCTTCCTCTCTCCTCCAAAATGACTTTTATAGTGCTGCCTTTGAGAATTCAACTCGGGTTGGTCAATTTTCAAACCGATCTCAATTTCTTCATTTGCCCGTATCTCGCTCGTTCGACCTCCAATTGGTCTCGCTGGCTTCGTATCGTTACCCTCAAACATCGGATAACTGAAATCTCAACAACTCATGTGAAAAAAAGTCGAACGGACCGTTTTTATCCGTTCAAGAGAACACAATGCAAAACTCTTGTTTTATCTACCAATCACACAACACGATCAAGAATCGGTCAAATCTAGCAGAATAACAGTCAAGAAGGGGCTGAATGTCATACACTAAAAGGTGCTATCAAATCCAAAATTCTACCACTATATACAAGAACAATCCCACAAATCTAAAGGAATCCAAAAAGCCCAAACAAGAAGAAACCTAACTATCCATGGAAGTTGTAGAGAATGCTTCAAACCGCCAATTCATCGAAGTAGAAGGTATTAGATCCTCCGTTGGGTTTCACTTTCTTAGCTGTTTGACTTCAAATCTTCATTCTCATGGTGTTCCTAGGCTCCCAAACACTCCCCTTCATCAAAATGTGTTTTAAATTATTCCCATGGCTGCCCCCCTCTAAAAATCTCGAATTGGGGATTAAATAGAGTTGTGCCCAGATTTCCTATCACGGTCATGACTCGGCAACAACAACAACTCCCATCTTCTTACGACCATAACTTCTTCATTTGGATTCCAATTTCTCTCTAGAATGTACCATTGGCTTCATAGTTGAACCCTCTATCCAAATAAAATCTGAAATCAAGAAAAATACTCTAAGAAACAAGTCAAATGGACAGAGATGGTCCGTTTGACAGGAGATGAACACAAAATGCAATTATGATCAAATTGGACACTAACACCAAACAAATATCATCGAAACCGGAGCAAAACAAGTCAAGAAGGGTTCAAAATGGCTACCAATAATCGTGCTAGAAATTAGTTATTTGGAAATGGATTTATTCATAAGAGAATCCAACAAGTTGTAGCATTCGAGAATTTTGGATCTCAGACATCGACGTTTTTCTCTGCTGTAGGGTTTTGTTATGGTGACGCTGTCACCTGCATCGGTGGCCAAGGGTCAGGAGCCGCCTGATCCATTAAGTGGGATATGGCGGCCTCCGTTGGCAACATCTTCGCCGTCAGCTAAGGGCGACCGTGAATCACAACAAGCTAAGATAAATGTGTGGGGTATGGGTTTGAACCAGTCGGTGGGTTTGGAGGATGTGTACGAGGAGATGAATCATACTGAAACACAGTCTGATGAGACTATACAGGATCAGTTGACCCAACCTAATGTCTGGGCACAAGGAAGCCGTCAATTGTTTGCTCGACAAAAGGAATGGTATATTACTGATTCTGATTCTAAGGATGTGGCGGAATCAAATGGAGAGGAAGATGATCTGATTGATGAGGAAGATGATGACCCTCTGTGGCCGAGTATCCCGTTTATGACAGCTGAAAAATTGTGTTTTTTTCGGGAGTGGCGGTCAGCATTAATTGTGAAGGGGCTCGATAGGAGAATCACATATCTGCCGCTTGCTCACCGGCTCTATTATTTGTGGGTGAAGCAGGGGGTCTATCAATCTCTGACCTAAATATCGGGTATTTTTTGGTTAGATTCTGGGAGAAGGAGGACCATAAGAATGCTATTACTGGTGGTCCATGGATGTTGGAAGAGACTTACCTAACTGTGCATTGTTGGACGAAGGATTTTAATCCTTGGAGCATCGAAATAAAAAACTATAGTGTGGGTTTAGTTACCGGATCTACCGATCATATATTACAATTCTATCGCTCTTCTACGCGTGGCTCGTAAAATTGGTATGTTGGTTAGAGTAGATCGTGTTAATGAGGAGAGTGCACGTGGAAAATACCCACGTGTTTATGTGGAAATTGATTTAACAAAGCCTTTATTGTCAAATTATAAGATTGAGGGGAAACTTTACCTTATTGGGTATGAAGGAGTTGATTGGGTAATATGGAGCTCCCGTGGAATGATGCAGATGTAGAGATCCACCACTAACAGAGGACCAAGTTATGGAAAATAATGCGGATGACAATTCTAACTCTAAGTGAGAACCAGAGAGTATGTATGGAGACTAGATGAAGCAGCAACATGGAGGAGAACGTGCGCTCTATAGAGGAAATACAAATCAAATGACCGTCCCAACGGGGGAGTAAGCCAACTATGATATCCAATCCTTTTCACGTGCTACAAGAGGACGAGGCTGAGGAACCTGAACATCAAATTGAAACATATGTTGTTGTAGCTGTTAAGGACCCCCCAAGTTGTCCTAAAACTATCCGCGCGTCGAAGTAGAAACACAGTTAAAAAATTAAAGGATGAGACCAGGCGAACTTGGGTGGGATAGGAAGAGGTCTTGACCAGGTCCCATTCCGGCGTCTACTTCGATCCTCAACTCTATTGTCTCGACGACATCCATGGATAATCTCCAACTTATGCGAACTTTTCAGGGGAGGAGGTGTTTGCAGCGCTTAACCAGAAGGGTGCCTGAAAAGCCCCTGGTGCGGGCGATTTGTCGGTTTTTTTCTTTCACTGGTATTGGGATATTATTGGCAACGATGTGGCGGCTGTGGTTATTGGCATTCTTGAGAGTGGAAGTATTCCGCCCGATCTCAACTACACATTGATTGCTCTTAGTTCTAAGGTGAAAGTCCATGAATCTCCTAAAGAGTTTAGACCCATCAGTTTGTGTAATGTGTTGTTTAAGCTGGTTGCCAAGGTCCTTGCTAATCACCTTAAACCCATCCTGGATCGGGTTATCTCTATGGAATAGAGTGCTTTTTTTTGGATAGACTCATTGCTGGTAATGTCATGACGGCTTTTGAGAGCTTCCATTCTATGAAGAAAATCACCAAAGCAAAAACAGGATATATGGCAACGAAGATTAATATGACAAAAACTTATGACAGGGTTGACTGATGTTTTCTTGAGCATATGATGTGTTGCCTTGGCCTTGTAGATAAGTGGGTCCAACTTATAATGATGTGTGTGAAGTCAATATCTTTTTCGGTGCTTGTTAATTGTCATCATTCTGAGCGGTTCTCACCGAGTAGGGGTATTCAAAAGGGAGAACCTATGTCTCCTTATTTATTTCTGCTTTGTACGGAAGGCCTTGATGACACTAGATTTTTCACATTTATTGTCATCATTTAAGTGATATTTCATGCATAATTATATTGCTTTAGGTAGAAGTTTATGATGTTTTATGTATTTTAAACTTTTATCTCGATTTAATGTCCCGACCCTAGTCGGGGTCTATTTAATGTCGTTTTGGAGTGTTTTTGATAGTTTTAAGACAAGAAATGAGAAGCATGCATGGATGATCTAACACAAGAAATGAGAAGCATTTCAACGTCTTCAAGCACCATGGATCTCAATTTGGTTGGAAAACATCGCAGTTTCGTATTCTCGACATATCTCCTAGCTTAGAAGTCTAATTGTTACAAGGACGGCGGTGTTGGAAAGATCGTTCAATTTTCTAAAAATTTATTTGTGGAAGTTGTGTTAAAGATTTCGCCTAAACTGGTCAATAATTGTGCCTATGTTAAAGCGCACTCTTTGACAAGGGTTAGACGCAATCTTTGACAAATCCGACAGAACTTAGGATCTGAAATCCTATTTAAAGGCCGTCTCTCCTCTATTTCAAGAGATACCCTATTGAAATAAAATAGGGAGAAGTTTAGAGATTTCAAAGTAACAAGAAGTCATCGACTTTAAGGATCTCAAATCGGCAACGAAGAATCAAGATCGGCAAATCAAGTGCTTCGGCGAGAATCATCGAAATTAGGTTTTTCATATTTTTTTGTGTAAACCTAGAAAAAATGTCTTCCTTCTTTGAATTTAATTTGTTCTTTGAGATTATGAGTATCTAATCTTCTCCTGCTTAGATTAGATGAACTCTAGGTGATTTCCTTGTGAACGAATGATTGATAACCCTTGATGATTTATGTGAGTTAGGTGGATTTCGATTTATGTTTAATTTCTTTTCCGTTCTTATTCTTGCTCAACCGTCTTAATAGAACCTTGTTAGATTTTTCCTTGGCTAGAAAGTGCTCGCATATCTAGAACACCTAAATTAACCAACTAGGTTAGGCGCTAACCCTCATCCGAGAGCGAATAAACTAGTATGTCGTGTGAGCAGTTCTCATTTCTTTTGTCGCCTAGAGGATTTCAGATCTTTGTCTCAAAATAGCAGTATGGGATAGTAGATAGATATCAGATTAGCAACCTGAAAGGGCGTGATTTGATTAAAGAAGAACCGCGAAGGTGAATTGAATCTATCTTGTTTTTCTTAAATCGTTGAATTTGTCTGTCATTTGGATAGCCTAGGGGGATTCGAAATCTAAGCCGTTTTCTCCCATTTGGTTCAAACCCTCTTACGTGCAATATTGCAGTTTTGTTTCATTTTCCCTGTCATTTGAGTATTTTGATTAATTGGCAGTCTTAGAAATTCATGGGATATACCACACTATTTGATAAAACCAATTAGCACTTTTGTAACTTTGAGTAGAATACATAAAGAGACTCTAGGGAGATTCTACTTTAGTTAATTCGTTAACTAGATTTATTTTGAGACTAGTAATTTCATTTATCAAATCGCCGCCGTTGCCAGGGACATCTTTGTTGTGTTTGAAAGAAGTTAGTTTAGTGTTAATAATTCACTCATTGTATATTTCCACCTTTTTTATATTTTCTTTTGCTAGTTTCACCTTGGTAGTTTTGTTTGAGTATACTGATGTAGGACTATAGAGGATAGAACTAGTAGAGCCATAACAAGCATCAACCATCACCATCTTGGTAGGAGAATCCCTATTCCACTTCATACTACCAAACACCTATATGGGATTATCATCATCAGCCTTACCTAAGTTATTCAGAGCCATTACCATATCATTACCGTCATAAAGATCCATACTCACCTCCATACTACCAGGAGCCTACACAGAGACTATCAACCTCCTACAACTTATGAAGAACTAAAATAGTTATTTCAAGACAACACCGTTAAAAGCATATTGTGGTTTGAGGAAATGATGGCGGCCCATGAAGCACTTATGAAGAGAATGAATGCCATAGACAAGGTGATCTCAAGATTAGAGCCCATCAACATCTCCCTTGATGAGGATGCATTGTTCGACGGTGATGACGACATTCAGAATGTGCTATTATAAGAACCATAGTGGTCATAGAGGAGGAAGATGCATGCATCCTTTAGGACAATGTAGCTGATCGTGAAGAAAATCTAGAAGATCATGAATGGAAAGGGAGAAAATTCCCTCTTTAATTATTAGATGATGAAGATGAAGATCTAGAAGATGCACACATCATTGTGGAAGTTCAAGCTAGATGTGATAGTGACCTTGGAGAATGTGAATGAGATGGAACTTTTTCAGGCTTCTGGGATAATGATGAAGATCTGCTGGAACAAGTCATTGAGGAAATTCAAGTTGTCTATGATAAAAATCAAAAAGAATATGAAGAAGATGACAGTGAATATCTCATCAAAACATTGTGGGAGTATGAAGCTCATATTCCAAAATTTGTGACGGATGACATAAAGTGCTCCATCGACGAAGTCATTGTTTAGATTATGGTTCCACCAAAGAATGCTAAGGCCCTTCAAAATTCTTGCTCGGTTGTGGTTTCCCTCATGAAGTTCTTGTGTCCGGAAAATGATAGCAAGCACCTTAACACCAAGGTTGAAGAGGTCATAGAAGAGGAACCACTCATACTCAACTCAGAAGACCTTTCAAGTGGCTTGGAGAAGATTGAAGTTCTTGGTGGTGATACACCTTATTATCTCTTCCCTCTTAAAGTTTATGATTTCATAAGGAGAAGGTCGTTCTAGGTTCATTACAAAAGAATTTGAGCAAATTACCCAGGTTATTCCATATTTGCTAAAGCTACTGTTTGGGACTCAACTTTTCACTATGAAGAAACTAATGGCATTCAAAGAGATACTTAGTTGGATTGTATAACCATCCATGTATAGTTTAGCTCGAAGACGTTAAAAAGAGCGCTTCATGAGAGGCAGTCCATGTTCGGAGTCAGTATTTTTCTTTTTATTTGACTCAAATTGCATGTTTAGGTCTTAGATCAAGTCTAGAACGTGATGCCTGGACCCCTTTCCTATCCCAAGTTGTTGGTTCAATGAAAAGAGTTGATTGCATTTGAGGTCTGAAAATTTCTGGGACGGATGTCAAAGATGGCGCATACACTAGTAAAAAATTACACCTAACCTTAGGCACAATATTTGACAGCCCTTAGGCGTAATTTGTGACACATAATTCCTTTTTCTAAGGTTAAAGATTGCGCCTTAGGTTTTCAAAAAATTGCGCCCAAGCTTAGGCACTATCTTTGATAGCCTTTCCGCACAATATAAGACACAGATTTAGCAAAAATCGGGCTTAGGTAAGATTTTGGGGATATTTCTTTCACTCATCTCCTTCATAATCACTGACCACCAACACCCACTACCCACTGTCACAACTCCGACCAGCCACCACCCTGCCGCCGGTCGCCGACCAGTTGCTGGCCATTGGCCGTCGCCGGTCGCCACCGCCATCTGATCCAGGTATCATCATTCTACTTAGTGTTTTTCTTTCATTATTTTTGGATCTGAATTCCATTTTATTATGTGTGGGATTTGGACACTTATCCTTTCCTCTTTATAATTTTATTTTTGGTTTTATGTGTTTGAGTCTTTTTCAGAAGTTAGTGTCGCCACCAAAATTGAGCTTCATGGATCATGTTTCTTGATTCTCGGATTTCTCATTGCTTCCAAGTATTCCTATGCAACTTTCCATTTCGTTCAGTGAGGACACAGTCCAAACTAAGTGTGGGGTGTGTATCCCCTCACATAAAAAGCTTTTTCATGTCCCCCCATGATATCATATCCCCTTTCTTTCAAACCTTCATATGATCATGTGTGCAAAAGTGATATGTAACTTGGTCGAGTGTAAGAGTCAATAAAGTTACTAAAGTTGAGTAATTGCATAATTATCTATTCTCCCTAAGAAATAGTTTATGTATAGTATTTGTTTATTTGAAAAAAAAGAAAATCTAAAAAAGGAAGGAGCAAGAAAAGACCTAGTCTCAGAAAGATGATAAAAATAAAAAATCAAAAATAAAAAGAAGAAAAATCAAAAATCAAAAATAAGTTCAAAAAAAGTCTCGAGTTAGTAGAATTAACGAGCACAAAAGCTCGAAGTAATTTGCACTAGGGATAGACGAGCTAGTTGGAAAGTCTTGTTGAAAATTGAATCCTTGCATCATGTTAGTGGTCCTGTAGCTTAGCTCCATATTAGATTAGACCGAGTCGTCCACCACTATGTAAACCTACCACCAAATTCATTTCACCTTCTCTTCTCTTTTCTGTACACATTACAACCTTGAATAAAAGACCTCTGAACTAGTGTTTAAAGTGTGTTAATGTGATGAGTAAAAAATAGTTTGATATGCAAGTATTGGAAGCGCACCACAAAGTTGATGATGAGCGCATAAACACTATCCCTAAACACTTGAATGAGTGCTTTCGGCTTCATCTTTAAGTCGAATCTCTTGAGAGTAAGTCTAGATGGGTGGTATAACATGTGTGATGAAGTGTGGCAAGTTGGGAAACTTCTTGTGAGGCCTTTACTTCCTATTTCGGTCTCATTTAAAGGTTCACTTGTATCTTAAGAAAATTTAAGGGTGTATTGAGGAATATGTGTTTACTTTGCTATGTTAGTAATTTGATTCACTTTTAGGATTTTTTCTATAGTTTTATAAGCTTTTTGCTTAGGACAAACAAAGCATAATTGTAGGGTTATTTGATGACACTTGATTTTTCACATTTATCTTCCTTATTTAAGTGATATTTCATGCATAATTGTATTGCTTGAGTTTGAAGTTTAGGATGTTTTATGCATTTTAAACTTTTACCTCGATTTAGAGTATCGGACCCGATCGGGTCCATTTAATATCGTTTTGTAGTGTTTTTGATAGATTTCAGGTACATGACGACATTGAGCCATTAATAAGAGTGATACGGCATGCATGGATGATCTAAGACAAGCAATGGAAGAATTTTGACATCTTCAAGGAGCGTGGATCTCGACTTGGTTGGAAAACGTCATAGTTTCGTATTTTTGACATATTTCCTAGCTCAAAAGTCAAATTGATGCAAGGACACCGGCATTGGAAAGATAGTTCGATTTCCTGAAACTTTGGTTCTGGAAGTTGTGTTATAGATTTCTCCTAAACATGTCAATAATTACGCCTAAGTTAAGGCACATTCTTTGACAAGGGTTAGACGCAATATTTGAAAAATCCATCAAAATTTAGGATATGAAATCCTATTTAAAGGTTGTCTCTCCTGTATTTCAAGAGAGAAACTTTTGGAGGACATTAGCGATAAGTTTATAGATTTTGGAGCAACAATAAGTCATCGACTTCAAGGTGCTCGGATCAGCAACGAAGAATCAAGATTGGCGAAATTAGGTTTTCATAATTCTTTTTCTAAACCTAGAATCAATGTCGTCCTTCTTTGACTCTGATTTGTTCTTCAAAATTATGAGTAGCTAAACTTCTCAAGCTTCGATTAGATGAACCCTAGGTGATTTCTTTGTCAACGGATGATTGAGAACCCATGACGATTTATGCTAGTTGGGTGGATTTCGATTTATGTTTAATTTCTTTTTCATTCTTATTCTTGCTTGGCCATCTTAGATAAAACCTTATTAGATTTGTCTTCGTCATGAAAGAGCTTGCATATCTAGAACAACAAAATTTACCAACTTGGTTAGGCTTTAATTCTCCACCCGGGAGCAAATAAACTAGTCCGTAGTGTGAGTAATTCTCGTTTCTTTTGTCACCTAACGGATTTCAGATCTTTGTCTTGAAATAGAGGACTGGGCTAGTAGATAGGTAACAGATTAGCAGACCCGAAAGGTGTGATTTGATTAGAGAAGAACTGCGACGGTGAATTGAATCTATCTTGTTTTGCCTAAATCGTTGAATTTGTCTACCATTTGTGAATTTTGATAGCTTAGGGGGGATTCAAAGTATGAGCCATTTTCTCCAATTTGGTTCAAACCCTCTTACGTGCAGTCTTGTTTTATTTTTCCTATCATTTGAATATTTAGAGTAACTGATAATCTTAAAAATTTGTGGAACCTACACCACACTATTTCATAAAACCGATTAGCACTTTTATAACTTTGAATAGAATACATAAAGAGACCTTAGGGAGATTTAACTATAGTTAATTCCTTAACTAGATTAATTTTGAGACGAGTAAATTCGTTTATTAGGCCTTTCCTGGCTATTGCACAGGTGAGTCGGGAGAAGCAATTGCATGGTTTATAGGTGGCAAGGGCAGACAGGCGGTTACTCATCTTTTCTTTGCTGATGATAGCATAATTTTTATTCGAGCTACCCTTCAGGTAAGTTTTGCGCGAAAAGAGATTCTTAGGCAGTATGACATAGATTCGGGACGGTTTGTGAATTTTCAGAAGTCTGAACTCTCTGTTACTAAGAACACCCGACCCTATATGCGTCTATAAGTGGGGTCGGTGTTTGAAATGCGAGAAGCTAATAAGCATGACAAATGTGTTGGTCTTATGATGGAGGTGGGTTAGTCAAAGAAGAAGTTATTTGTATTTGAAGGAACATGTACATGATAAATTGAATGACAATCAGAGATGAAACTGCTTAGTTTCGAATCCCTATAGGCAATTCAAATTTACAAATGACAGAAAAATTTCACGATTTAAAACGAACAAGATAAATTCAATAAACAGTCGCCATTCTTCTATAATTAAATCACGCCGTTTCAGGACCACTAATTTGCTACCTATCTAGTATCCTAGTCCGCAATTTCAAGACAAATATCTGAAACCTGCTAGGCGATTTATCGAATAAGAATTGCTCACACGACAGACTAGTTCATTCCCTCCCGCATGAGGGTTAATGTTTAACCTAGTTGTTTGATTTTGATGTTATAGATATGCAAGTTTTCACGAGTCTAAAACCAATGTAAAAATTATTCATTTAATTTGATCAGACAAGAAAAAATCAAAAACAAAATTAAACATATACTAAAATTCCTCCAACTCGCATAAATCGATAAAAATAGTCAAATTATTTTTTTATAAGAATTAACCTAGGGTTCATCTAATCTAAGCAAGAGAAGTTTTGCTGCTCATAATCTCGAAGGACAAATCAAAATTAGAAGAGAAAGACGTTGATTCTAGGTTTACATAAAGAATTATGAAAAACCTAATTTCCCTGATCTTTCCGAGAAGTTGATTCACCATGTTGATTACTTTTCCGATTCCGAGCTCCTTGAAGTTTCCTTTATGTCGCTCTCAAATCTCTCACTTTAGCTCTTAATTTCGCCCAAGGAAGTCTCTTTTTGAATGGACGAGAACCGGACTTTAAATAGGAATTTTAAAAATCCTTCAAATTTCGAATTTGTCAATATTGGCTGTATGAAGATTTCAAACATGGCCCAATGGTCATAGTGCATAGTATGGCAAGTCCATATTTCCATTATTGACGAAATTGCTATAATGGACAGTAAAAATTGGCTCTATGAAGATGTCAAACATGATGATATGTTCATAGCGCAATTACTGACCGTTTATAGCACTATTATGGATAAAAATCCCTATCAAAGTTGTAGGAAATTGAACGAGCTTTCGAACGCCACTGGATTTGCATCAATCAGACTTCTGAGCTAGGAGAAATGTTCAAAATACTAAACTGCAACGTCTTCCGACCAAGTCGAGATCCAAACTCCTTGAAGATGTCAAAATGCTTCCCCTTGCTTTTCCTAGACCATCCACACACACCGTATCACTCCAATTAATGCATCGATGTCGTTATGTACCAAAATTCTATCAAAACACTCCAAACAACATCAAATGGACCTCGATCGTGTCTGTGACACTATATCAAGATATAAGCTAGAAAGGCGCAGAACACCCTAAACTTCTACCCAAACCTATACAAACATGCATGGCATGTTGCTTAAATAAGGGGGATAAAAACGAAAAATCAAGTGTCATCACCCTCCAAGCGGAGCAGTGGAGTCAACCTCGTCGTCGAAGCCGATTGATTTGCTGCGCGGCAATCACCAATGAGGTCAGGTCATGGCCTTTCAAGGTCGTCTTCAGTGTCGGCTAGCTGGCTCAAGGTTTGGTGTTAGCCCCCATAGCTGTGGTTGAATTTTCCATCGTGGTAGTAGTTTTGGGATTCTTATCGAGAGGAAGAAACGAAATCTCTAGAGGATCGGAGGGGGGGGGGATATTCCCAAAGTTGAGGGAGAGGAGCTTATTCGATTATACATCGAAGGAGTTCTTTAGTGGTTTATTTTGACATAAATAGGCTTATCGTGGAGACAAGAAGATAACAAGCACATACAAAAAAACCTAATCATCAATCTAAGGACTGAGGATTACTAACAGCACTCTTGTGAGATATCTAAGAGTCATGTGAGCCACTGAATGGGCGGCTTCATTACCTGATTGCCAGACTAGCTACAAATGAATCTCTAGAAGGAAGGATAGGAGCTGACAGATCTCCTTGATTATAACTACTAATGATTTAATTTTTGAAGATATCTATTAATCTTGCAAAATAGTAATGTCGGTTATAATTGCTAATCCGTTTGAAGTAGTTAATGACAATGAAAGAAGAGTTTTTCCCGTATCGGGAAAATATCTCCATCGATTTTTTAATATATTATCATTTCTTTGCTTTTGTGCATTTCATTTCTAATAAATTATAACCACCCATAAAATATTAGCAAATTATAGGATAAAATGGTGGAGAAAATGATAATTTCTTGAGTCATATGGAGAAAGTTTTCCTTTAATTATGAAATTACTCAAGTATGAATATTTTATTTTTGATTCTCAAAACCCTAATTTTATTCTAAAATTAAAACCAAAACTATATTGAATGACAAAATAATTTGTTCTCTATCACCTGTTTTCAATGATAACAGAAACTAAATCAATAGTTAAAAGACATTTCATCTTATACATTTTAGTTTCTAATAAATCGCAATCATTCCTAAAATGTTTATTCAACTTTGTAGCATAAAAAGGTTCGTACAAGTGATAATTTTTTAAGCCATACATGTCGTATTTTTTCCCTTTAGTTACAAGTTTACTCAGATGTGGATATTCATATTGGATTCTGAAACCCAAACTTTTTTTTGTAACCTTTATAAAAGCATACCTATCTTAACTGTCACAACTTTTTGTTCTTTATCATTTATTTCAGTTATAATGGATAACAAGTCCTTGGATTAATTCAATCTTATGCCCTATAAAAGAGTAAAAATGTAGCATGTTTTTGCTCAACGTATTCTAATGACCAAAACTTAGCGATTCTAACTTTGACAAAATTAGAGTAATGGTTTTGTACTCGTCATTCGTGTCTTCTTCTGCTCGCTTTCCACCATTTTTTCACTACTTCATTTTAACTCTTCACATTTCCTTATTCTCCATCGTTTCTTAGTTAACTTGAGGTGCATTAATGTTGTTTTGGTAGTAAATGAGTCTATAAAGAGAAAAATAAAATTGATAGTAAAATCTTATTTTTACTACAGAATTCAAAGTTTGATTCGTGGTATAAATACAACTATAGAAATACATTAAATACAAAAAATTAAAGAACCAATCAACAATTTTTTTGCTAGCTAGCCTGATCATCAAAACTGACTCTTATCCAATTACAAAAACAGAAAATACAAAAATGAATGACTTTTTATTTCTCTTATATGTCTTCTAATGCTCTCACCACTACAACCCATCAAAAAAAAATTCGCGATAATTTGTACACTTGCTCCCCTCATCTCTGTTGTATCCGTAAGAGTGAACCAACTTTGGTTGGTTTGGATATCCTTGCAATCTTTTGTTTGTTATGCTGAAATCTTAATTAAAAAGCTATTGTTGTTCAATTTTGTTCATCTGGCTTCCTTCTAATTCTGCGTTGTTTATGTTTACTTGATTAGTGGGTTCAAAGAAAAAGTTGGGTTGATTATTATTCTCTTGCAAGCTGCTACTAGTTGATTCCTCTTACGTTTGAGTGATGTTAGGTTGAGATGTTCTTGATTGTGTTATGGTTGTTTGGTTGGTTTGTTGTGAGATTGTGAATTCTTGTATGCTTAATTTAAAGGTTAGGGGAAGGAATTATGGATGTATTTTGCAATTTTTTAGGATAAGTAAATTATGTTTGGCTTGACCCTTTGGTCATTGTATTTATTCTTTTGTGGGTGTTTAATTGCTTGAGTTACATCAAATATCTTATTTAGGTTTAGGAAAGTCAGTTGTTTGTCAATTGTTGTTGGTTGTTTTGTGGGTGGAGTTCTTTTTTCTGGTTCATCGTAATACTCGTATATATTTAGTTTATTTGTTGATTGTTCTTATAGGTTCTATTAGTTCACAAAATTTGTTGTTGTGTTGGAGTGAAGGCTCTCAACTAAAATCATTTGTTTGTAGTGGATTACTTTATCGACACTCCAATTTCTTATTTTGTAGGACTTGACTTTAGAATGGTGAGCGTACGAAAGAAAAGGCTCAACACAATGATGAAAGGTATAATTAGGGTTTCACCAAATAACTATAGCTCTATCCGATGGTAGTTTTGATTCGTAATGTTTTATATTCACATAGGGTTGTATAGAGGTTATTTGGATTGGTTTGTTGGTTGTAGTTGTAGTTGTAGCCATCAGTGTTCATTTGCAATCGTATATTGACTATTGTGTTATGTGGTTGACCAGTGTTTGTGTTTTTCTATAGACACTACGGTCGAAGGAGAAACAAAAGATCATTTTGATGTATGATTGCCCCTTGTTTCCCTATATATGTTGCATCTTGTTCTATATATTAGTTCCATCTTATTAGTTGGATTCTGGAATAAATAGTAAATCTAAATTGTTATTTTGTTCGCCATGTTGCAAATATTGTTGGGATTCAGGCTGGAATATAAAATAATGAATTTAATTTGTATGAACAAATGATCGAATGCTTTAGTGATTTCGTCGTAAATGCAAGTTCATACGTGCATATTAATATACCAAATGTGTTTTGTGATCTTATCCTAAATGAAAGTTCATACATATCAATATCTCGTACGTAAATACATGTTCATACATTTAATGTACGAAGCATATGTTTTACGTGTACGTGCCTTATACAATTTTGTTCGTTACTTAGGCATTGAAAAATGTACACTACTTCGCCGCATAAATTATGAATGAAAATCATCTATTGTAGCAAAACCGTCAAGAGTATGTTCAAATCAATATGGGCAATCTTTCAGAAGTGCATACATATCTGATGAAGTTGTTTGCAAATAGGCAATTGAACCAGGGATCACTCTGCGCATGTGACGACGAAGATATATCAGTGAAAGGATAGATGAAACGGTGTGTACTAGATTGGCTTTTCTTAAACTTCTAATACAGCTGGCTTTTCCTGTTCAAGATGAAGAACATATTTGATTATCAAACCCTAACTTTCTTCAAAATTGAAAAACTAATTATATTTACAGGAAAAACTTTATTTTCTCCATAATATTTCACAATTATAATGGAGAAAATAGACCAGTGGTTAATTTTTTTTTAATTTATACTCTATCAAGGTGATACTGCTTATGATAGGTTGATTTACTACATGAAACTATCTGACTAATGATAGTTTTTTTTTATCTAGTTTAACAGTGGAGAGTCCGTTGTTAGAAATCCTAACTGTAAATAAAAATCCGTCATTAGGATAAGTAATGATATAAAGACAAATTTTATCCGCAGTTAAAACTAACATCGAATTTTATCCCTTATTAAAGCTAACCGCGCATAAAATTCACCTTTAGACTTTTCGTCTAGTAATAAAAAATGCATAAACTAGTTGAGTTTCTGCGTTCATTGTTCTTCATTTTTCGGTAATTTTCTTCTTCTTTTTCTTCAATCCTTCTTATTCTTTTTTCTTCTTCTTTGATTCTTCTTTTTTAATATTTTTCTTCTTCTTTTTTTTTATGATAATTTGTATTTTATTCATCAAAAAGCAGAGAGCCAAGACAACAACTCCGCCAAAGAATTCCGATACAAAATCGGCTAACCAAAGTAAAAACACCAAAACATAATCTCAAATCACTATTTGTCAACTGTACAATACACATCTTTTGTATCTCTACATATTTTCCTAGCTACCTCAATAGTTGAAGTTGGGACCTTTCTTGCATTCCTCCTACACCTTTCATACCAAATGGAACTATACAAACCTCTCCAGATAAGCCTTAGAGAGTTGTCATCAAATGAGGAACGAGAAAAAACAAAAGCAGCTCTGAATACTTCAGACATCCAACCAAATCTAGGAATGATAAGGAGCACCAACACAATCAATAATTGAACCTATACTTATCCACCCATGCAATCCAAAGAGAACCTTATTTGAATAAAATACTTCAAATGTGGCGAACAACACAAGAGAGATTTCAATCATACAAGTCTCTAACTCCGAGCTCGCCTTCTTGCAAAGGAAAGACAATATGTTTTCAAGCAATCTTTGTTCTTTTCTTCCCCCCTTTTCCGACATCCCACAGAAAATCATTACAGATCTTTTTAATGATTCCAATCATAGATTTGAGACGTAAGAAAACTGACATCTACTATTGGCTCATTGCATCAACATAGATTTAACTAACTGCAATCTTCCTGCATAGCTCAACAACTTAACTTTCCAGCTTCTAACCCTAGCAGTTATTTTCGCCACCAAGACTTCACAATCTTTAGTTGATAGTTTACACCAAGATACCTGACAGGCAATCTACCTTCTTTGAAACCAGAAGTATTAATAGCATCAACACGATCATTTTGAGCAACAGAAATTGAGAAATAAATTTCAGTTGTTTTTGGATTGAGCTACACATCAGAGTAGGAATAGAAGCTATTAAGAATATTACAGATTCCCAACATTCTTTTTGCAGTCCCATTTGTAAATATCATTAAATTATCAACAAAACATATATAATTGACTAATTTCAAGCTTTTTATATTTAGGGTGAAACATAAGTTTTTCTATATTAGCAACCTTACTCATCAAACAGTGCAGCAACTCCATTGAAATCACAAAGATTCGCGAAAATAGTGAATCTCCTTATTTTAAACCCTTACAACCAGAAAAATAGCCAACTTTTCCTCTATTTAACCCACACTATACATCATAGAACCCATACACCATTTAATCCACTCAATAAACTTATGTGGAAATTTCATAGCTTTCATTATCGTACATAAATAATGGAAATCAACAGAATCAAACATTTCTTTAAAATTAATCTTCAAAGCACATATTGGGGGAACATTTAAATGTGTGAGTTTTCAATTTTTAATATAATATAATTCATTATTATTGAAAGGACGTGTAAAGCTTTGATTTATGTTTAACGAAATGATGATTCACTTCGATGAGTTAAATCTAGTGTAAGAGATTTATTTTGATATAAGCGGTACATACTTTCATTATAGTTATGACAGTTTACAATTGTTAAGAAACACAACATGAAGCTAAGTTAGAAAAAGTTATAATATAAAATGAGATTTGTAAATATGAAATAAAGTAAGTAGTAAGATTACTAAGCCCAACAATTATAATCGTTAAAGTCCAAATTAACAGAGGGACAAACATCTTAATTTGAAGGAGTCAACTTTTACCTTTTGCGAAAACTATTGAACTCAAATCTTTTCCCCATTCCGGGAGAAAGCATTCACCCTATAAGCATTTTAGCTTTATACCAACTAATGCACCTGATGATAACTTGAATTATGCATCTGGAGTGTTAAACAGGTCCAAAATAATTTTGATAAGCGATTTATTCACCATTTTCATTTTTTTTAATATCAAATAGCTTTCTAAATCTCTCATTCTCCGGTACTTGAAGTTTCAGGTTTCCCTTGAGATCCAAAATTAATATTTTGTTCATGTTATCTAGAAACTGTGCATGAATTTGAAATTCTATAATATGCACTCATTATTATGCTTCTCTTTCAATTTCTGTGGCGTTTCTAACATATTTTTTATCTTCCCTCGTAGCTTTCCTCTTATCTTCCACTTTAAGTTCCACATCTAGAATCTTTTTGATTTGACTTCAATTTACTCATCTTTATGCCCAACAACAGCCACTGAAACACAACTTTAATCAATCCAAATGTCAAACATTCTTCCAACAATGTATATGTGTAGTAAATCTTGATTAACATGGAGTTGTATAACGTGGTTTAATTAAACTCTACCCATTAAGTCTAGCTCACACCCATAATTTTTTTATTTTTTGTGTCATATCATATTAAATCAACAATTGACTAATGTTTCTTCCATTAACCTCTATTCGAATGAAAGAGTTTCATTCTTCAAACAACCTATCCCACCAAAAACCAACCTACAAATATGACCATTCAAATTCCGAATAAACCCTACAACTTACTACTTAATCAAATTTATAATTTACATTCTAATCTAATTAACCACCCAACAAACAAGATAGCAACAACCCCACGTACTTATACACTGAAGCATTTGTAGTGCTGAAACTGCTCAAGTGTTTGCAAAAAAGATAGCTTGGTCAATTCACGTAAATTCTTTCCTAAACGTAAATACTTTTTATCCCTAATTTTGTTATTTAATTAATATCATTAATATATAAATTTGAATTTAAATAACTTTCATGTCAAAATTTTAGTTTTTGAAAGACAATTAAAAAAGCACGGTCATAATAAGGTTTCAACAAACTTTTTTTTTTAAATAAAACACATTAGTTGACTACCTTACAATTAGACTTAATATGTATTACAGACTTATATGTAGTGTTTAGCAACTTAAACATAATTTTTATCAATTTAGAAGTAGTCATAGTTATTAGCAATTTAGAGGTATATTTTAGCAACTTAAACGTAGTTATTGGCAAACTTATACATAGTCGTAGTTATTTTTTGATGTAATTAGAGTGTTTATCGTCGATAGCAATAATCGATCCCTTTGTGGTAAGTGCTCGCACTAGGCAGTAAACGACTAGCCACAATGTGTACTCTATTCACATGGGCAAGAATTAAACTCCCCACCTCATAGTTAATGAACAAGGTGAACAAACAACAATATAACACTTTATGATTGTAGTCTTTGTGATTGTAGTGGTAGTTATTAATAACTTAACTTATATTAAAGTGTTTTGAAAAATCAAATCTGATACATCTAACTTTAGCTACAATTTGATATTGTTCCGTTGGAATTTGTTATTTTCGCAACACTCATATTTACATTAATTGTGAGGTTAATGTTAGGAAAATAAAACTACGAAGTTTTAATTGATGAAATTAAATTGAAAGACCATAGTGTTTAATTGTTATGTTAATTATTATTTTAACTAAAAATTTTATCATTTAATATCAATATTTTATTAGGAAGAATGACTATTAGTTTTCCCCTTTTTTTAGGTTTTCAACCATTTAAATTTTCTTATTGTTCTACCCCGGTGGATCGAAACTTTCGAGCAAAAAATAGAATTTTTCATGATCACAATTGAAGGCTGTAACTGAACTCTCCGAGGTGGATAGGATGTAGGTATGTCCTGCAAGACCAAACAAACCATGGACAGATCTTGTTTTTTGCCAGACAGATGTGTTGAGTCAATATATTCTAAGTATGATGAGCCGTTTAAGATAAAAGAGAGCAAAGGAATGGATATGCATAATTGACCACAATAGTGACCATTGAGTGGCTAACATGAAGTGCCCTAAGCTCCGGCTATTGGCTGTGAGCGCCATAGGTGAGCTGTGACTTAGGTCAACTTTTAATATTTTGAATATTGTTAGAAATCTAACACGGAAAATTAGGGATACCGATCTGGCTGAGTCGGGGACTAGGTCGCTCTCTTTAAAACGTTCCCGCCACTGCTCAATTGCGCATAACAAATTCTCAATCAGGTTGCCTCCAGGATAACACAACCACTCAATATTCTTCTCGTTTGTGCGAAATGATAAGATCTCTGAATACACTCCCTCTTTGTTACTCTGCTCAATTTCGTATGTCTTTAGGGTTAGCTTTTTTTGTTATTTATAATGACATATGACTTCTCAACCAAGGTGGGGTTCCATAATAATTAATTAATTCATATTTATAGGGAAAATGAATCTTTAAAGATAATTTAACAATTATTTCTTCAAATATAAAGTCTCATCTAAATCAATTCAATTAACCGATTAACACAAAATCAAATCAAACTGAATATGGTATCGAAAACTTTTCAATTATTAACACTTTTCGCAATAGATATGATTATAATTAAAAATATTTTAACATGCGTAAAGTTGAGTTAATACGTCGAAAGAGTCAATACATCATTATTTGAATTGATGTCTTATTCAGGTTCAGTCGTTTCTGATGTTTGGTTTGTCTTGTTTGGATCAGGATCAATATCATAGACAGACTGTGATGGTTCTTAACTTGCTGATAGGTCAATGGTGAAACCTAGGGGAATCAAAGAGGGTGTGCCAATTCGTGTAGGGCCTTTTGAATTTCATGACTAATTTTGTTGTTTTAGATATCCACAAACATGATTACAATATTTTGGCAGGACGTCCAGTCTTAGCTGCTGCTGAAGCAGTGATAGATGTTTGCAAAGGGTGTCTAACTTTGAAAGTATGACAGGATGAAGTCACCTTCCGTCTAAAAGATGCAATGACTATTCCAAGGCTCAGGATAGTGATGATATTTCTGAAAATTATCAAGATGCTTTTGAAAATTTTGAACTATCCCATATGCTTGTTGGAGATGTCTGTGCTATTACAGGTACATATGGAGATTGGATGAACGACATCGAGCAACTCAAATCATACTAAGGCTCGCTACCTCTTTTGGAGCTTCGAAAGATCCCGAAGATAACTACTTCATATGAGGAACCTCCGAAGTTTGGGTTGAAGCTACTACTAGAGCATCTCGAGAATGCATTTCTCAAAGAGGATTCAAAATTGCAATCATCATCGGCTCAAAACTTAAAACTCAAGTAAAGGAGCAAATTTTAGCCCTCTTTAGGAAGTATGAACAAGCCATAGCATGGAAGCTTACTGATATAAAGGGAATTAGTCCCTCATTTTGCACCCTGCGCCCATATGATCAATTTGGAAGGTGATGTCAAACCTGTAGCACAACCATAATGTTGACTAAATCCAACCATGAAGGAACTTGTGAAGAAGAAGTCGCTCAAACTCCAAGATGCATGTATTATTTATCCAATTTCTGATAGTCATTGGATTAGTCAGGTATTTCTTAAGAAGGGCGGTTTCACAGTTGTCCCTGACGATAAAGGAGAGCTCGTCCCTACTTGGATGGTTACTAGATGGAGAGTGTGCATAGATTATAGGCGCCTCAACAATGCTACAAAGAAGGACGACTTTCCACTGTCATTCATCAATCAGATGTTGGAATGCCTCGCTAGTCATGAATATTACTGCTTCTTAGATGGGATGTCGGGATACTTTCATATCCCAATCGAGCCGGAGGACCAGGAGAAGATCTTATTCACATGTCCCTTCGACACATTCCTATACAGGTGTTTCCCCTTCGGTCTATGCAATGCACCGGCAACCTTTCAAAGGTGTATGATAGCAATCTTGGGGCATCTACTTGAAGATGTTGTCAAGGTGTTCATGGATGATTTCTCTGTTTATGGACATTCATTCTCCATATGTCTAGCTAACTTGGAGAAGGTCCTATTAAGGTGTAAAGAGACCAACTTAGCTCTAAGTTAGGAAAAGTGCCACTTCATGGTGGAGAAGGGATCGTGCTAGGCCATAGAGTCTCCAAACAAGGTATTGAGGTAGATCAAGCCAAGCTCGAAACTATCTCTCAACTCCCACCACCTATGAATGTTAAGACTGTTTGTAGATTGTTAGGACATGCAAGTTTTTATTGTCGATTTATAAAGGACTTCTCTAAGATCACATTACCTATGAATAACTTGTTAGAGAAAGATGTGACATTTGTATTCGATGATAAATGTCTATAGGCATTTAATTCTCTAAAGAAGAAGCTGATGAGTGCACTGATATTGGTGTCCCCGGATTGGGAGGTCCCTTTTGAACTAATGTCAGTCAGTGTCATTCCACCACTCCTCATGATCACTATCCTCTTCCAGCTGGTAGATTCAAGCATTGAGGAACTCCACCCTATCTTCCAGTTCTAGGTTATGAGGGACCAAGTAGTCATACACCGGAACGCCATCAGCCTCCTTTGGGTCGTCGTTGTCTTTCTTCTTGCACCACATGAAAGTGTTCCAGCCGCTTTCCATGTCTCTACACGCGAAGTAGTAGTCTGTAAGACCAGCCATGCTGTAATGGTCGAATGAAAATAGACGTGTTGGAAGGTTACACAAGCACATCACTATCAGACTCATTGCAAATTTTGAAGGAGCTGCGAATATTTTGAGGATGAAGTCCTCAATCAAGGGATTTCATGTATATAAAGGGTAGGAATCCTTTAATGCATCTGACTTACCTCGCCATATACCAACCACTTTGAGTAAATGGGGATTCTGACCTAACACACCAACCAGCATTTAATGCCGTCATACACATAGATGTGTAATGAACCCATTCTATCCCTATTATAATAGTAAACCTGCAAGCATTCATTCATGATAACATCAAATTCACAAAAACCAATGACCAATTCACATGTCAACTACAGACGTACAATATCCCTTCCCAAGCCTCCATCAAAATATAAACATCAAAATTGAACCTAAGTAGAACATACATATAATCCCAATAGAAACATCGAAATAGAACGTAAGTAGAACATACATATAATCCCAACAGAAACATCAAAACATAACGTAGGTAGACATCCATATAATCCCAATAGTAACATAAGATGGCTTCCTTCGTTCTCTTTGATTCCTCCGAAAACATATCACCACTTCTAATTCATTCCTTTTGATTCCTCCATAATTTTTGTTGCTGTCACCAGGACTTCATCTCATTGCGTATTTCCAATGGACAGCACGAGACGGCACAAATACTTCATTATGTCCGTGCGAATAACAATGGAAAGGGCCTATTGCTGTCGTTCGTCGTGTATAAATCGGCCTTGGTAATGCTCTATGAAGCGCATCACATACAAACAAAAACTGGAAGTATCTGGGTGAAGCAGTGCATAAGCGACTTTCCATAGGAATGGTGCAATGACCGGACCCCCGACATTGCGGATGGCGTTCCTCAAATGTATCATCAGCCTAGTGCCCATCTTCTTGTAGTATGCCGTCTTCTTGAAATCATTAGCACATGTCATGTTGTTCAAAATAAATTTCTCTTTCGCGCCAAGGTCAATGCCAAAGACATAAAAGTGATCAAATGCACCCCCATGAGCTGGGAAAATATATACGTACATAGTAATCCAATTGTAAGAATCGACAGGGTTAGAACAAATATGTAACAAGGGTAGACCACTTTCATATTTGTGTTCACCAAAGGCTGCAAAATTGGGATGAATGGTGGTCATGAGTCGACGCACTTCTGAGGCTTCCTTCCGCCTATATGCAATTTTGTTCTCTACCTCCTCATGGGCAGCGGCCTGGTATAGTAAACATACAAATTCACTAATTCGATTATGAAACATTCCAACTTTGTGGATGTACGCTTATTGCAACAGAGCAAAGGAAGCAGAATCGTGTGTATGCGGCGTTTTTAGCAAACTTCTCCCGGTTCAGCTAGAGTGCCATTGCATCCACCACTGACCTGCAAATCTGACGGCTATACTGCATGGTTAGTAGTTTGAACACACGTAACTTGAAGTTGTATTCCGGAAAAATGCATATCTCCTCGGTGTTGAAATAACAAAGATAGTTAGAACGAGTTTGTAACGCAAATAGAATAGGGGAAGAGCACAGTATAAAGTGTATGTCATTTACAAACCAGTCTTTGTCAGCCGAAAAGATGTAGGTGACAATCTTCTTCACATCTGAAGTAAGTTCTTTCTACATGCTCTTGGTCAGATAGTACAAGCTGGAACTCGAACCTCTCTTCCCCTTCTGCCCATCATACATAATCGGTGTCTTTTCTGTATGTCCATCCTTCATAACGGCTTCTTGTCTTGCCATTAAGTCGTATAACGAAAGGTCTTGGCGTACCGGTTGATCGATTGTTATTTCCGCCTTCGCAACACCTGCTAGTCCTATTTCTCTAACTGTTTTCCTTTGCTTCATTATCGTCTGAGTCCTCCTCTGATGTATTGGATTCCTCATCTTCAGATTCTTCTCTGCCACCACCGGCATCGCCTTCCACATCTGAATCGCCCTCGTCATTTTCCTCTTCCAGCTTGTCATCATCTTCCTCATGTACTGCATCACCTCCCCGCCTGCGGTCTCTCTTGCTGGTGAAGCAAGCAAGTTGCACATGTTTATACACATAATGCACTTAGAATGCTAACATAACAGACCACATGGAAACCACTTACATGGCAGCTTTATCCTTCAAAACGTCCAACAGCTGTGACATGGTTCGGAGCCGTGACTCCCAGAGTGCTAATTTGTCCTTCTCTTTTTTGCAGCACTTCAACTTGCATGGTTACCTCATCATCCGTAACTCGGTTCAGTATTTTCAGCTGCATATAACATGATTGGAACAAAAGCAATCAAATAGTAAGTCATACATGAAATGCAGATTACCAAACCTTGGGATGCTTTCAGAGTCATCAGCTTAGCCCAGTCACTATAGTCGTTGTGAATCCTAGTATCTGTTGGTTCTTGGATGTTCCTTGTTGGCCCTTCTTCAAAGATGTCTTCAACCCAGTCATAAGAGATTGAGGTCAGCTGGTTCTCAACATCCCCTTGTTCTTTATTGAGAAAGGCCAAGGATTGTTCACTGTTCCCTTCATTCTTGTCCAAGTATTTGACACGTTCGCCTTATCCCAAAAATTACAAGTCGGGGTAAGTTTTGGAGATATGTCATCCAACTTCACCATGTCAAGGAAGTGCAGCTGCATACAGAAGAGCACATGCAAACAATTACACACCTATAACACACATAGAACATAACAATGAATTACATAAACTATAAAGGCACCCACGAACATGAAGTTCATATCCCCAGTAGAATATGTTGACTTTCTTGTAAAGTCACCCAACCCAGCCAGTAGGCGGTCAACCACGTGCTTCCCCCAATTGAAACCCACAAGATCATCAACTTCTACATTCATGTAACGAGCATAGTCCAAGTTCACCCTCCAAGAGTTTGTCGCCGCCATCATTGAATCTCGACTGTGTAAAATGTAGAGCCTTGTAAACGCCTTTGGATCCTGGCACGCCTTAAGGAAATCTCGCTAGACTGTGATGTTGATGTTCCCAAACGCGTTCCCGGTAACTCCAGACAATTCCTCGAACACGGCTTGCTCTTCAAACCTTGACTCTAATCGACATCAATCGAATAACTGTACTACATTACGCCATACACCCTTGCACGTCGCTAGGCTTAACATCTAGAATCTCGCCATTTGGAAACTTGAAGTCCTGGTGCGGAGGTCGGTAACATCGAATCATGAAGTCAGAGATTACTTTGTTGATTAAGAACACCTTCAAATTCAACAAACCTACGAAGTTTGCATCCATCAATAGGTGCCTGATCATGATCTTCCTCTTGTGGTTTGCTATAACTTTTTCAGCTCCAAAACCCCTTTGGTTTTGCAACAACTGGACTAACTTACTGGCCTTCCCTTTCTTCATGGCATCATCATCCTAGTGACTAACTTTGGATCTTTTCGTCCCTTTACTTTTGGATTTGGATGTTGTTGTCTGCATATAACATTAGCGTAACAAAAAAACCAACAACGTTATTATTCCAGACATATAACAGACACATAATAGGACTAGAACATCAATGTTATACACAGAAACAGAACACCAACAGAACATCTACAGAAACAGCCCACCAACAGAAATGATCCTTGCCTTATATCAGCGTGACACATCTACAATGTGAACGCAGAAACTGAACACCAACAACCCACAATCAAACCTAACGATGTCGATGACACTGAACCGCCCCAAACCCTCAGTGGCATTAAGAAATAACAAACCTCTGAATCTGAACCTGATTCTGAGTTGTCTACGGTGTGTCTCCTTCGATGACCTAGGGGTCAAACCAGCTTTTTGTGGGTGTTTGGCCGTCCTTGCTCTGGCCTTTCGCTTTTCAAATGGTGGTGATGCAACTTGCAATGTTTCCCCATCGTGCTTGGTCATAGTTTGTAGTACCAAAATAAGGGTCACTGGAAACATGCCATTTGTAGAGGGAGTAAAGTAATTTATAGTGGCACAAAAGGACTGAACTGTTGAGCACAAAACCGTCTTGAGGATAAGAGTGTTTCCTCCCTTTATAACCGCCTCGCAAAACCGTTGCCTGAGTGGGCGGCCAGAATCTTCGCCAATCGCGGTAGCTACAATGGCGGTTTCAGAGAGAAAGTGAGAAGTGTTTATGAAAGAGAGTAAGCAAAGAGACTGAGAAGATAGAGAGGGATGAGAGGGTGAGAAGAGATGGGCTGCAATTTGATTTGACATAGATGTGACTGTACACCCATTTAATTTATCATTAATTAATTGATCATTAAGACATAGTTTCAAATTTTCATTTATATTTCAAAATTTGAAAACGTCAAAATATTCTCTCTCCACCTACTATCCCTGCATGCCTGAAAGCCGTGGATCTGCTAAACGTTCAAAAGATGCCATCACGGCAGCCAGATCCCCATTTCCGCTAACGCGGAAAGAAGGCGACTTCATTATAGATGAATAAAAAATTAAGACCAAGGCGAGTGAAATTGCTTGGAGTTTTTTTCTAGTAACTGAATTGGGTTAAAACATTGGAATTTTTTCTTCAATTTGAATTGGGTTAAAACATATAATTCATTAAAGTACATAGTTGACTCATTGTTAGAAATTAATCTTTTTCACGAAAGTCTAAAATTGGGGACAAATTTCTAAATTTATGTTCATATTTTTGTGAAGTTGAAGAAGATGTGAAAATTGGGGATAAATTTCGAAATATATGTTCATATGTTTTTGTTAGTTGCGGAAGATGGTTCATAATGAGCCAAAATTCAAAGTTATGGGTGGTTCACATCGCTACAATTATCCATGAAAATTTAACAATTGTTGTCCGGAAAGTGATGCATGGGACATGAGACTTATCAGTTGTTTGAAAAAGGATGGACACATTGTTTTAGCAATGTTGCTGATGTCGGAAAACCAGTCGAGAAGGTGACGACGGAGAAGAAAAGGAGGTAGGAGATACGAGAGGCAGTCATTTTGAATCCCTTGTTTTAAAACACGCAATAACCCAAATCCAAACCCATAGACACTTGTTGTCTCGCAATATCGGCCTTGTGTCGGGCTGAACGAAAGCATTAAGTTGTTTTCGTTTACATAACCAACCTGCGTACCTAGATTCTCTACTTCACAAACCGAGTCAAAAGCGTTCGTCCCGAGCCATGAAGGCTTAGACGAACGAGCAGGGTGTTCGATCCACCCTTAAATTTTGATCGATGGCAACTCCAAACCACATCTTCAACCTTGTGTCGCCAGCGCGAGCCGATCACCCATCTTCCTCGCGGCGAAAGAGGGTCGAGCATTGGTGGAATGCATTCCCGGACAGACGACCTCCACGACACGGCTATCTACTATCTGATACGGCTCTTTCGAGACAAAGATCTGAAATCCGTTAGGCAACAAAGCAAATGAGACCTGCTCACACGACAGACTAGTTTATTCGCTCCATAATGAAGGTTAACGCTACCCAGCTCGCATAAATCATCGAAGAATGTGAATCATCCGTTCATAAGAAAACCACCTAGTGTTCATCTTATCTAAGAATGAGGAGTTTAGCTACTCATACTCTCGAAGAAAAAAATCAAATTTAAAGAAGGAAGACATTGATTCTAGGTTTACACAAAGAACTATTAAAAACCTAATTTCGACGGTTCTTGCCGAAGAACTTGATTTGCCGATCTTGATTCATCGTAATCGATTCAAGCTCCTTGAAGTCGACGCCTTCTTGTTGCTCCAAAACCTCTAAACTTCTCTATGATTTTCTTCCAAAAGGGTCTCCATTCGAATGAGGGATGAAAGGCCTTGAAATAAGAACATAAATCCTTGTTGTTGTCGACTATCACATTATGCGCCTTAAATGGTATGAGTTAGGCGCATCGTGTGACACCTTTAGGTGCATAGTGTGCCGAACTTCCAGAGAATCCATGCACCCAAGCTGTCATAGTATATGCTGTAAGAATGCAACATTTTAGGTGCACAGAGTGTCGAACTTCCAGAGAATCCATGCTCTTAACCTGTCACACTGTGCGCCGTAAGAATGCAACATTTTAGGCATATAGTGTGACAAAGGTCAGCTCTTGAAGTTTTCTCCACTCCTCGATCCATTCTAACTCGTCCATGCATACCCGTAGTGTTCCGAATAGTGCCTTGATATCGTCATGTACCTGAAATCTATCAAAACACTCTAAAACGACATCAAATGAACCCCGAACGGGTCCGAGACACTAAATCGAGATAAAAGTTAGAAATGAATAAAACATCCTAAACTTTTATCCAAATCTATACAAACATGCATGGAATGTCGTTTAAATTAGGGCGATGAATGCGGCAAATCGAGCGTCATCACCACTAATGGGGTTGTTCACTAGTATACCTGCTCAAACACTTGTTCTTGATTCGGCTCGATTATAAATGAACCAAATTTAAATTAGGATGCTCGACTCAATATCATAAAAGTGCAAGTTGTACATTGTTTAGGTTTATGTTTTTTAATTGAAAAAAATAGAAATTTATAAATTTTTGAATAGCTTCTTCTTTAACTTTACTCGTCGATGTTTTCTAGTGTAAAAGTTTCAAATTCATCTCAAATTACATTCATAAGAGGGTTTCAACGACTGAAGTTTGAGTTGAGCTCGAAGTTAACGAGCCAGGCTCGATCAAGCTCGAAATACTTAAGCTAAAAATCAATAGTAATAAACATAGTGAAATTCGGTTCGATTCGGGGACAATCGGTTGATCCAAAAGCCACTGTCTCGAAGGCCAATTTTTGTTATAACGACCCTAATAACAATATAATTATTTATAGTTTGCTTTGTGGATCGAAAACCCTAAATCCAAATCCTCGCTTATCCTAACCCTAGTTCCTCCATAGCCCACCTGTTAGTATGTTTAGTAACCTCATAACAAATGAAAATTTAATGAAGGTACAATATTGTATTTAGTATTAAGCAACAAGGTGATGATGATGCTATATATTTTCATCACCGGAACAGGGGCAATGGGCCGCCGGCCCCTCTTGATAAAGGAAGAATTCATGGCCTGCCAAGCGAAAAACAAAAATATATATATATAAACACAGTAACAGAGTGAGCGAGAGAATCATGTATTATAAAAATATGATACATGGAATGTCGTTTAAATTAGGACGATGAACGCGGTAAATCGAGCGTTATCATCATTTTAAGAGAGAACCATGTATTGTCCCGTAATATAGCTCATTGTTTTTTCAACACACCAAATGCTCTCTCAATGACATTTCTTGCACATGAATGTCACAAGTTGAAAAATTCTTTAGGAGTGTTAGGCCGGTTTACAACCCATACTAAGATGGTATCGTGTAGCCCTTAATGGGGTAAAAAGACCCTCACAATTTCCATAACAAGCATCTCCAAAATAGTATTGTCCTAGTAACAACAAGGTTGAGGTTGTTAGTATGTTATTATAAAACTCCGGAATTAAGGAATCAATTAGCATCTTACCTTTAGGGACCTTTAACCCGTAAGGCCTAGTTATGGTATCCTTTAACACCTAATAATCATGAGTTAAACCTTCCCAACCAGCTAGGTAGTACATGAACTCCATCCTAGGATTTACAGTTGTCAAAACATTAATGGAGATTTTTCCGTTCCTGTTACGATATCTAAGTTGATCTTATATTCTTGTACGAATAAATACATATGTCCCATCCATTTTCCCAAGACAATTCTGCACAACAAAGTCTTTTTGAGTAACAAACTTACTTAACGAATGCCACTTAGCCGTTATAAAAAGTATGATGTTTGACACACACCTTGAAATGTTTTAATTGTGGATTTAAAGTGCTTTCCTTTACAGGAGCAGGTTTGACTTATAAGATCTGCTGCATATTAAAAATATATTGGAGCACAGTGTGGATGACGACATAAATAGTTCTACCTGGCCAAGCAAATTCCTTTTGCAAGTACCTATTCTTCACGTTGTGACCTATAGTGTACAAAAAACATGAGAACCCTCTCATCTGCTTTAACATTCCTTGTTTTTTTAGCCCTCCTTTTTTTACTACTTCGTGACACAACCGGTTAAACACATGAATAGACATTCTAATAACATCTATGCTAGAACGATTACTAACGTTTGTGGCTTTGAGAACAAATTCTTCCCTAACGGCTTCGCCACATCTCAACCTATCTACAATACTCGTAGAAGGTTATCGTGGGATTTGTGGTCGATGATGTGGCCGTCTCTATATAATAAGAATGATAAGAATAATAGTTAACGTTATGGTCAACAACAATTTCCTACGATGACTGATTGCGGCCATGAGCCTTGCCATACCTATTGTTGATGCATGTTTAGAGTTTTGCAATTAAATTTCAATTCAGGAAATAAAAAATCAAGTTGTTTACGTCGTGTAGAAAAGAAATAAATTCAGAGATTCTCGAAAAGAAAAAACTTATGTAAGTTCTTTAGAAAAAAACTCAATTCACAGATTCAAGAAATTAATTCACAAATTTAGAAAAATCGAAAAAGATGTAAAAAAATTCACACCAACCTTTTCCGAGCTAATTTCCGCTCCAACCGACTTCTCTGCTGCTACCCTTGGCGTCGCCACCTTCCTCTTCGCAACGGTGTTTATTTGGGGTGGGGAAGAATACAATGATGTGTTGGGGAACATGAGTAAACGCGTACTAATGGAAAGATAGGGGATAGAGGAAAGGGTTAAAGTTGGAAAATTGATTTCAAAAAGGGAAAATTTGGTAGGTTTATTATTTTACAGCACCGTTCATACGGGTAAAAAAAAGTCGTTACGAAGTTGATTTGGGGTCACGGGTTTTCAAGGTCGAAGGGATTTGGGACGCAATTTTAACGGAAAATAAGGATTTAATTTTTGGCACCTGATTTCTAAATCATTCCTATTTAACAACGCGAAAAATGTAGTCTATGTTTTATAAAATTGTTGTGACCTGAGAGGCAATTCGAGTCAACCCGTCCAACCGAGACCAACAAATTCTTGACTTTATGAACCAATAACCCGATGAACCCACAACCCAACAAATCGATTACCAGACGAGCCTGCAACCCAATTAACCCGTGACTCATACGAGCCCATGCCCGTCTGCCCGTTTGACAGCTCTAGTGACTACTGAGCCGCTAGAAATCCAAATTTCCGGTTTATGCACGTGAGAATAAGAGGACCCTCGACTTCTCCGGCAAACTGGACTTGTTTCCTCATCATCGTCTTTCTTTCTTTCTTCCTAAGCTTCTCAATTGTCGTCAATGGAGCCCTATAAACCCTCAAACCCTCTCTTATCCTTCTCCTCCTTTCTCCACCAACAATGTCTCCGCATAGGCTCCGATTTCTCCACTCGCCTCGGCGACACCACTCGAGCCCTATCCACCTCCTTCCCCGCAGCAAGGGCCAGGAGGCTCAACCTTCCACCGCCGCCGCTATTCGCCTCAGTTTCTGAGGCGAAACCGTCATCGCCAAGGCTCAGCTCCGATTACGTGGCTAAGAGACTCACTGGCACGACCGTCTACACGGTGAGCAACACCAACAACGAGTTCGTCCTCATTTCTGATCCTGATGGAGCTAAGTCCATTGGATTGCTCTGCTTCCGCAAAGAAGATGCTGAAGCTTTTCTGTATCAGGTCACTAATTGAGTTTTCTTTCTGCTTCCTTCCTTATTGTGGATCAATTCTATGTTCCGGCGATCCTTATTTGGTTTTCTTCGGTGTGAAGGTGCGATTGCGAAGAAATGAATTACGAAGTGCGGCGAAGGTAGTGCCTATTACTCTTGAGCAGGTAGCCATTGTTGATACCATTTTTTCTGAACTTCGGATGTTGTTAATCTTCTGCAGTAATTCATGGTCCTGAAAATCTACTACCATTTGAAGCTTGTATTTGTGAATTTTGTAGGTCTACATGCTGAAGGTTGAAGGCATTTCATTCAGGTTCTTGCCAGATCCTGTCCAAATAAAGAACGCATTGGAGGTTTGTTTCTTAATTTCGAGCTCGCAGAAAGTTTTCCTTAAGTAATGTTACGATCCAATGAAGCCAATAAAGAGCATTATTATGTCTTAGCTAGTTGCCTAGTTTGTCTTGGAAAATTTATAACACTTTTACCCGTGGTTCATTGTGGCTCGACTATGTCTTTTCCTGCCAATTTTCCTCGTCATGTGAGTTATGGATGTTGAACCTTAGAGGTCAGGCCGTACTATTCAGTTCAATAGTGGAATGATGGGAATTTTTTATTACGGTTAAGATGGTGTTATTAATAAATTATAGCGTTCAAGATATGTTATATTCATATGTATGAACTTCTGAATCACTTTTGGTGAATAATAATCCTATGTTGATCAGATGAAAACTTCCAGCACAAGCAGCGGGTTCGATGGAGTTCCTGTTTTCCAGGTATGTTAGTATTCTTGTTTATACTTCAACGGCCTTAACATAATCTATACCAACTACAACAACGATAACAACGTTTGCCCTGCCCTCCCTCACTTATTTTCTCAACCATCATTTGTAGGTTTAGGGTGCATACACAAAGACATCTTTAATACAGCAGTTTGGCTTGGCTTGCTTTAGACTAGCTAACTGACCAATACATGTTTTACCTGTTTTGCTACTTCAGTTGCTTCATGGTCTTGGTTTTAATGCATAAGGGAGACCATTTTTTACTTCAGGCCAGGGTGATTCTAGCCTTGCGGTTCTTTCCAAGGGCCAGCTAGTTTGACAGAAAATTCCGTACTTTGTTCTCAAATGTGAACATATTTGTTGTTTGACTCTTCCATGAGCATCACTTTGATTTATCTTATACGTGATTGATGTTGTTTCATGAACGCTCTGTTCAGTCAGAACTTCTGGCAGTGAAGAAGAAAAACAGGCGTTTCTGCCCTATATACTTCCAAAAGGTATTTGGACTTGCTGTGAGCTGTTTCACTCTGTATTATCCTCTCTAGGTTGAATTATTTATTGATGCGTTAGGTATTTTTGTCATGCTATGTAGGAGGACATAGATAAAGAATTGACCAAGGTTTCAAGAGGGAGAGCCATTTCTCCTAATATAATGGTACGCCTAACGTGGATCACTTTCTTTTTTGTTTTATTTGGAAGAGTTTGAATCTGATGATGAAGTTACTTTTATCCAACCGTTGTTCTTCATACTCGTTCATTTGATCTTCGTGAGTCGTTTGTTATGCACACACTTCTGGTTCTGTCCATGTGTTGTGGTTTACTTTAGATTCTTGGTTGGTTATTTGTGATTAGGGATCAAAAGAACTTTGTAGAAGCTGTTTTGAAAGATGTTTAGGGAGAGAATAAGCTGAGTATGCAAGGTAGAGATGTGAAGTAAATATGAAGCCTGTTAAGCACTTAAGCATAAATAAATAATCAAGCGTTTATCTCTCGGATGACTAGGCTGGCTCAGACTTTTAGTGGCCAGTGCAGGAAAATCCCTATTAGCAACAACAAGTAAAGTAGGCTTCTCACTTACTGAAGATTGGTTTATCAAAATGTTGTTTTGGCCGAAATGGCATTTTCATCATATCCATAGTTTAGAGCTTCCCGTAACATTAAGAATTATGTGATGGTATATGACTCTGGGATCTACCACACTGTATTTGATTTTATTCTAAATTTTATGAGCAGGTGGGGAGCTTGGAAGATGTTGTGAGAAAAATTGAGGTAACAAGTGTGATTGTTGGATCAATAATTTTGTTCACCGTAATTGATTAGCATATTTATGTTGGACTCGGATTTTGTTGTAGACGAGTGAGAAAAACTCGGGTTGGGAAGATTTGATATTCATTCCACCTGGTAAAACACAGTCCGAACACATTAATGACATAACCAAGTGAGATAAAGGTCAAACACCAGCAAGAATTTGGCTTATCATCATCAGGCTCGTTAGTATACAGGTCAGATACTGTGACGCTCTCATTAGTTTCCTCCTGATGTTTTCTGTCTTGAATCCTAGAAAATTCAGGAAGAGATCCCTTCAAATCTAAAGCCCTTCATTTCCAGATGCGGCTTGGATAGGTTTTGAATTATGAAGAACAAGTCATCCTGTTGTTTGTAGAAGTGGAACAACTCCTTTTTCTTTTTGTTTTCCTTTGAAATGCTTACCTTTCCTTATCTAATTAAACTGTTGGAACTTGTTTCATGTGAAGGTTCCCGAGTTTATCGCCATAGTTATGTCATTTCCAAATGCATTGATGGGTCAATCGTTACGACATCCCGATTCTTAAGTGATTGGTAATCTATAATATAGTCAAATGAAAATTGCATCAATTTGGTATTTCCTACGTGCCCGAATTTGGTTCTAAATTGATGATTAATTTTTTTGGTGTAATTTTTTATTACACTAAAATGTAACTATGGCTTATTGTTGATGAGTGAAGTAGCAGTCGAGGGTAGAATAATGGATCCGCTGATAATTTATTCCATAACTGGTACATAATCTAGCATCAGTGAACAAGAAGCGCCTAAGAACAAACTCTGTGTGCTTTGCTCAACATCTAGCGTTTCTCACTCCTTGTGTTCATAAGAGTTGTCTAGGACCTCTACTCCTGGTCCATATATCACACGACAGCGTTCACTGAAGGAACCAACTAAACGAGATACCACCTCCTTGAAAAACAAGGATGCAACCTGTCAACCACAAACATATTTAAGTGAATATTGACACTACACAGCTTCTTCATCATTCATAGTATCTCACTAACAACAAAATCTCCATCGAAAAGAGATCAGTACAAATGGATGAATGATGATAGTGAATCGAAAAGATATCATGTGATTCAGTACAAAATCTTCATGCGACTGATGGAATTTACAAACCATGTTAGTTAGCAGAGACATCGATGGCACAATTAGAAGGATTCACTCTTAGCAAAATAAGACAACCTTTAACGATTGACTCTAAGCAAAATAAGACAAACCTTTAAGGATCTTCAAGTTAGGGTTTAACGTTTAGAGTTTAAAGTTAAACGTTTTATGATTTAGAGTTCTAGAGTTAAGGGTTTAGGGTTTGATTATTTAGGATTTTAGGGTTTAGGGTTTAGCGTTTGATGGTTTAGATATTTAGGATCAAGGGTTTAGGATTTCAGAATTTAGGGTTTAGGGTTTGATAATTTAGGGTTCTAAAGTACGGGTTTAGCGTTTTAGAATTTAGGGTTTAGGGTTTGCTGGTTTAGGATTTTAAGGTTAAGGGTTTTGAGTTTTAGAATTTAGGGTTTAGAGTTTAAGGGTTTAGGGTTATATTATTTTCGAGTTTAGAATTTAGGGTTTAGGATTTTAAAATTTCGGCATATACGAAAGTTCCGACGGAGGACCACTCGGCGGGCTCGATCTAAAAAATCGGCCGCAACAGGCCCCGGCCGAAACGAGCTTCCGGTCGGGCCCTTTTGTGGCGATTTTTTCGATTCATCCCGACTTCTGTTCACCGAATTTTAACGAAAAACGTACCGTTAGAGGTTTTCGAAATAAGTATTTTGATAGTTTCGTCGGTACAAAGTTTCTCGAATTATACGTTTTGATAGTTTTGTCGATACTAAGTTTTTCGAATTAGTAAATTTGGATAGTTTCATCATTACGAAGTTTAGGGCGTCGTTTAATTCGAAAGTTAAGGCGTCAAATAGTAGCCCTCTATTCGAACCTTGACTACAAGGTTCTTTCGGAAGAGAATAATATATTACGCGCTTATTTTTAATGTACTTTGTTCGTTTAATTTTCTGGTTATTAATTATTCGTTTATTAATATCAATAATTCTAGTTAGCTGCTGTAAATTAGGGTGGAGCAATTGAGATTAGTGGGAGATATTTAGTCATTTATGTTGATTATCTCCACATATTTTAGTGTTTTTTACGAGAAGGGCAGTAGCCTGATTAATTTTATTAATGCTGATTTGAGAACGATTATAAGAGGTTCAAACCCAGTTCTTTCTCTTCTTTCTTTTAGTACGATATTAGCGGCGTTTGCTTTGCATCACCTCCTTTGGACCCTCGATAGCAAGCAGTACCTATTCCAGACCTACTTCCATCAGAGAAAAAAACAATAATAAAGGCTTTAGAGTGCGAAGCCTAGCTGATCGGAGTTTGCCAGGCATGCCTTTATTTTCTCGGGGTATATGAAGAAACGTAGTGCTATCAAACTTTTGACCCAGGGCATATAAATGGCGCTGGTACGGGACCAATCTTTCTTCTTTGACCTTCCCCAGGCCCAATACTTTTTTAATCACTAGCGTGGAATCTCCATAAACAGTAATTTCGCAAATACCCAGTGCCAATGCGGTTTCTAGACCCAAGATACAAGCGTGTTAACAAGTCTAAATGAGAGGGGTAACCTTACAAACGAGGATACATGAAGCCGCGGTCGTTATCAAAACGATAACGGAACCCATTTCCTTACTCTCCTAACCAATTAATCCTAAAAAATCAGTAACCAAGACACTTGACATAAAGTTGAAAACAAGGAACAACAAGACAAGCAACGGAAAAGAAATAAAGCAGCAAAGTTCGAAACAACAAAAAACCAAACAAAAACCAGTTTTCTTTAGAGCGAAAGAAACGAAGAGGAGCCTCCCAGGGATGCCAAGGTCCCGGTGAGTGTGTCGAGATGTCCACCCATTTGCATAGTCTTGTCTTCGCCCAACTGTCCTAATTCCCTTGTTGTGCGGTGCCGTTTTGATTCCCCATTGATCTCCATCAGGTCTTCCTCCAGTTGCGTAGCTACTGCCAACTCAAACATGGAGCCTGGAATGTGCTCGTTCGTAAGGCCTCTCGATGGTTTGTCAGCAGTTTCCTCCACCAGCCAGCGAGCGCCGCCTCTTGGTTGTGTGGATAAACATGATGGAGCCTGCAGCTTGACATCCTATTGTATCGGCACTTCTCCATCTGGATGCTCAAATCATAATCACAAGTGCGCTCCACGTGTCCCATCATACCGCAAATGAAGCAGTAATTAGGAAGCATTTCGTATTTCAAATGAGTTGTGATCACCTGCCCTCCAGCTGGTTGTGTGCAACCATTCGTACTCTAAAGCGCATCACAGGGTTCTCACCGTCTTAGTACTGGGTCGTGTCGTATGATACGAAGCCGCTGATGAAATTTCCTAGTGTGCAAGCTACCGGCTCTGCGAAGAAACCATGGGGTAGCTCATATGCTAATACCGAAAAGTCGGCTTGCCTTAGCGGAATTGACATTGGTGTAACTCACCCTGTTTCATTTCATGTGTGATGAGCAAGCAACCATTGTGAGTCCAGGAACCATTGTCGATGACCCAACGTACATCAAGCTTATGATAGAACTTGAACAGGAAACACGTCTCACCCAAATCGCGACTAGCCACTCTTTTTTTTTCGGGCGCCAGATTTCCAGCATCATGTCCTCCACAACATCATACTTGAAGGTTTCGGTTGGTCTAGTCCCTCGATTTCCTCTACTTGGTCTTCGATCGCCGCTAGCGTTAGTCCTTGCATCTCCACATATTTTAGTTCTTTTTTACGAGAAGGGCAGTAATCCGATAAATTTTATTAATGCTGATTTAAGAACGATTACAAGAGATTCAAACGCATTAGCAAGTCTAAATGGGAGGTATAACCTCACAGATGAGGATACTTGGAGCCGCGGTTGTTATCGGAAGGATAGCGGAACCCATTTCCTTACTCTCCTAACAATTAATCCTAAAAAACCAGTAACAAAGACACTTGACAGAAAGTCGAAAACAAGGAACAATAAGACAAGCAACGGGAAAAAAAATAAAGCAGCAAAGTTTGAAACAGCTAAAAAACCAAACAAAAAAGAGTTTTCTTTAGAGCGAAAGAAATACAGAGGAGCCGGTTGGTCTAGTCCCTCGACTTCCTCCACTTGGTCTTCCATCGCCGCTAGCGTTGGTCCTTGCATATGGGCTTCCATTGTGTAGAGCTTAGCAAAGGAGCAACAAGCAAAAAGGGTGCTTGGAGACGGAGATCCGAGCTGATGGTGAAAGCGAGAAAAGAGGGCATTTAGCGGCGGGAATCCGAGCTGTTGATGTTGCCCCTTAAGAGTTTGGCGGTTGCGAGCTGATTGATGAGTTGCTTAGGCGGTGAAATCCGATTTGGCGGCGAGGGAGCTATAAAGCAGGTGATAGAGACTGGTGAGTGATTGGAGAGATAAACGGCGACAAGGGATTTGGGTGTTGAAGCGGCGACGAAACTCTTACATTTTAGGGAGAGAATAAAAACCCTTAAATTTTAGGAATAATTAGTTATTGCCTCCACATATTTTAGTTTGTTTATTTTATTAATTATTTATGTTATTAGATTAATTTGGTGTTTTTTTTGATAGAAAAGCGACGCTAGGTCTTAATCATTAATCAAAATAGAGCGGGGAAAGAGACCCCAATCAAGTCAACTCCAATACAGTCCACAACTGCCAACGGTAGGGAGGGATTAAATATACAACCGAACGTGAGAGAATGCCAGAAGTGGGCGAGGGCATCTGCGACGCGATTGCCCGCACGATAGGTATGTGTGATACGCACATCCCAATCTCTGTCAAGAAGCTGTTTAGCTTCCAGGATACAAGTCAAATGATGAAAATTGTCTGGAGGTTCTCCATGCATTCTAGAGATGGCACACTGAGAATCTAGCTCTAGATTGACTTCCAATAGCCATAATCTCATCCAAACCATAGACCAATGATAGTTCCTCTAGCAACAGTACATCTTCCAAAAATTAGCTGTAAATGAGTGACGAACCTTACCATCTGAATTCCTGATAACCCTGCCTGCGGCTGCAGTACTATTAGGTTGGATGACTGTTCCATCAGAATTTATTGTGATAAAGTCCCTCGTCGCTGCCGTCCACCCAATAAGTACTTCTTCCCGTTCCGAACTGGCTTTCGGAAATGCTCTGTCTCCCACTTTAATGGTCTCCTGAACCCCAGCGATCCAGTAAAGAACTCGTAAGCGGAGCTGATCGCAAGAAACAGAAACATTTCGAAAAACAAGCTCATTACAGTTCTTCCAAAGCAACCAACAGACAATTCCAAAATCTAAAGACCTCGAAGGATGAGAGGTACATGCAGCAACCACTCCTCAAAGCTTTGGCTGCTGAAATTCGGCCAACAATCGGCTGCCAAAATGCTTTGCCATAAGGAAACAACAATACTACAGTCACGGAGCGTGTGGAGAGGTGTTTCAGCTGACAACTTACAAACACTGCAGTCATCCTGTTCTGTCAAGTGACGTCGTTTCCGCTCTGCATTACTAAAGAGCCTGCTTTGAAATGCCAACTAAAGAAAGTGAACAATTTTATTCGTCCCTTTCTAAGGCTAAATCTTCCTCCAAGCTAATTGAGAGTTGCTATCAGTCATATCTAGCTAATCACTTATGCGAGGAATAATTCAGCAGAGATTCTCTAGGTTTGATATTGAGGACATGTGAAACATGCATTAATGAAAATTTTTTATTGTCGATCATATCTAGCTAATCACTGATGCAAGGAATAATTTAGCAGAAATTCTCTAGGTTTGATATTAAGGGCATGTGAAACATGCATTAATGAAAATCTTTTATTGTCGATCATATCTAGCTAATCACTGATGCGAGGAATAATTAAAGAGATTGTTAAGATGTTATCCTCTAGTACTACATTAGGCCGTCTTCAAACTCTTCACCATTCGAGTAAGAAAGCCGACCATATTACTGACTCTTGCTGATTTCCTAAAAATATTACTAGTAGTCCTCCTCACTGATTTAATAACTACATCCAAAATTTGGTTGATTAATACATTTTAACCGATAACCATACTCGTCAATAGACAATAGTAGTAGAGACTAGAGAGCATAGAGAATCGGTCTAGGTCGGTTCTTTTCTTTTCCCGAAAACTGCTATTGGCCCAGCCCACAACCTAATGAACAATTTAGCTTCAAATTTGAGAAGAAATAGATGGGCCTGATTCATAAACACGATAGCGCTTGCCATCTTATCTTGTTATGATTTCCAGTTGGGCAGCATTAAAGCAAAACTTACGAGTCCACTTCACTGAAGCAGCCACTACCTTTCATATCAGTAACTATATCGCATCACTGGCGATTGCTCGACGGACTTGAAACTTCTCCGGCATATGTCTCCGTTCATACAGAGCTAAACTACTTGACTTGCACTACGGCGGCTAATTTTATAGCAAGTTAAGAAGCAACATCTTAAAAGAGAGAGGGAGGCAGAGGTAGCTAATCGCTGGAGAAGTAATGACCATGGCTTCGCTATCCAAACCACTCCCGTGCCTCTACCGCCACTCGAATCCTATCCAGGCCTTTCCGTATTCGGTCATTCTACAGTTTTCGTTCCACCGAACTGCATGGTCGACTCCGAGGGTTTGTTGTGCTCTGAAGACGGAATCGGAAGAGTCGAATTTGGTGAGGAATCCAGTTAACACCACTGCGAAGAAATTGGGATCGGAGCAAGAGGGTATCGATGAAGGACAGAAGTACAGCTCAAGTAGAGAAGAAGAAAAATATGAAGATCAAGATGAAGAAGCGGAAGACGCGGAGGAGGAGGAAGAATTTGTGGACTGGGAGGAACGGATTTTGGAGGACACGGTTCCGCTTGTTGGATTCGTGAGAATGATTCTGCATTCTGGAAAGTACGTCTTCTTCTTCCTTTTGCATCAAACTGTTGTTGCCACAGAATTTATAATCAAATGCGAGAGGGATTTGCTTGTTTGGATTATATATATGTAAAATTGGTATTTGATCGATTGAACTGATGGGTTTCAGATATGAAGTTGGAGAGAGATTAAGTGTGGATCACGAGAGGATTATCACTGATAGGTTGCTTCCGTATCATCCTGAATTTGAGGAGAAGATAGGGTGTGGGCTTGATTACATCATGGTACCTTTCTGCTTCATTACCTTCTTCACTTACTTTCTGGTTGTAGTAATTGTTGTAACACGAATACAGGTGTTTTGATGTTTAGTATTGGAGTATATGGATGTCAACTAATTTCCTTAGCAATGAGAAATATTGGAAATTAGGGTTGCAGTAGTAGAAGGCTGTCCTATTTGTGCTTTTGCTGGCTTCTTCGTTGCTAAATGAAATAGTATGGCGGTTGAAGAAACAGTAATGTCAAAATCATATAAAAACCATTTGCTTCCTTGTTTGCACCTTGGATTCCTGTTCTTGAGGTGCAAGAGTCATGCATTTGGCTCAAATGGTTGGTTGTTCTCATGGCCAAATAAATATTTCCAGAATGTTTCACGAATCTGACTTTAATTGCATGTAGAATCTAAATAGTGAGTGCTACAATCAGGTTTGCTTTTAGAAGGACCCATATACTCATCTCTGGTGTTCGAAGGGGCCTATAATTTGTTGTAACTTGTTTTCATGGTGTGCATTCCCTGTTATTGATTCTAACATATCTATTACCCTATGTCGGGCCAGAAGCTAACGAGGCATAATGCTGCAGAAGCTAATAAGATAGCATGTCATTTAAACTGGATTGGTTTCCTTTGGTTTTATCCTGATCATTTCCGATTCAGCTGTATGTATAAATATGACAGCGAAAGTGATAAATGTTGTTGGTTTTTGGGTGCAGTTAGGATATCATCCCATCCACTCAAATTCAAAGTGTATGTTCATAGTCAGAAAGGATGGAGAATCAGTAGACTTCTCTTACTGGAAATGCATAAAGGGTTTGATCAGGAAAAAGTATCCATTATATGCAGACACTTTCATTCGCGGGCACTTTGGCAAGCAGAACCGGAAATGATGATCGCACAGAGGACAAGATGTGTAATCAGCATCTGGTGAAAGGATTTGTATTTCGTACTGCAGCTTGCCTAATGCATATATTATATTGTTGTATCTCTTCTTTCTTTGGTGCTAAAGGAACCTGGAAATTGAGCTATCTTCTTCTTGTTGACCTGACCTCATCAGCTTCATGAATTGGTACATCCTGGAAACACCTCCCACTTGACCAAAACCATACCAGCATTCACCAAGCTGGTTGATACTCCCCACTTCTCTCGAGATGACCAGTAATCGCATCCTTTATCACATGCTCAATATAAATATGATGTTTTGTTATTTTATATAATGATATTCACTGAGAACTCTTAATACAAACCAACACGTGGCGTCAGTAACCAATATCGGGATCGAGTTTCCATCGCCTTTATCAAACCCAACCCATCCACCAAATGCTCAACCATGATAGTGGCACCTCTTGAATTAATTATTTGATGCAATACCAATCCTCAAGTTCTACTCTTCGAGTAGGATTAAGGTAAACTCGAATTTGAACCAATTACTCCGAATGAGGATAATGATTATTGAAGATCAAAGTGAAGCATCGAAGGCCAACCACTGCTTAGAGATATCGGAACCCGATGATAGCCCGCCTTTGGTCAACACCGAGCAAGAGAAGCGTTGAATGCCAACCACTGCTTAGAGACATCCTTGCTCCAATCTTAAACAGGCATGCATCAAGGCTCACATATGGAAACCATAACATCTCCGAGCACTACAAGGTGAATGATGATTGGTCCCAGGAACCTAGTCGCATTCACAACCGTGTACGAGTAACTTTGTCACATGCATGCTTCACCTTGTCACAATCACATCCGTGTGCCTTAAAAATAGTTGTGGTCATTGAAATAGTCGCAGGCAAACTGTGACTAACTTAGTCGCAGACATCCTTTGTTGCACGCACAATTGCGACTATATTTACTCGCAGGTGTATTAATCGCATGTGGGACTAAGACTGATGTAGCCTGCGACAAAGCATGGCCCGTGACTAAAATGGTCGCGGGCAGCCCGTGACTGATTTTGTCGCAGTCAGCCTGCGACAAAGGCAAGGCCAGCGACTAACGTGATGAATCAGTCATTCATCCAAAGGCAAGGCAGTCATTCATCACGTTAGTTGGCTCTAACACTATATAAGCCAGAGCATCGGGGCCACGTTTGAATGATGGGTTTGGGGTTTACCCACTCCATGATGGTAGGTTATATAAATTAATGACTTATATTCTTTGTGTTTGTCAAGTTATTAGTGTATTGGTGGGTTAGTTTAGTAATGACTTGTGATATTTTTGTTTGTCAAGTTATTTGACTTTGCTGGATGCTCATCATCGTCATCCCCATCTCCTTCTGCGTATACAATCGTATATTCAACTGTCGTTGCCCCTCTTTCTTCCTCTCGGGAAGACTTTTAGAAGTTGTCGTAACAGATGGTGCAACAGATGAACATGATGTATAGCATGATGGCACAACAAATGGCCGGTTCCACAACTCCTACCTCTACTAATCCTGCCACTACTTCTGCCTCTACCTCTGCCTACGTTTCAGCGACAAATCCTGTTTCTCCATCTGATTCATGTGAAAAATATCGTTACTATCGGCCGTCCCAACCGGTGTCCCAATAGAGAAATTCGATGGGTTACTTTCCTCTCTCTCCACAACCCGATATGGCTCAATTTCGACCCCTCTGGAAAGAAGGTGCAGGTTTCGATGACCTGACTGGAATCGTGACTGATAGGTAGATCACGGCTGTGACTGTCTGTGGGCCATGTGCGTGGTAGCGTGCGATCTACTGTATAGTTGATGTGATTTACAGAGCAAGGCTCTTGGGATAGATAATAGCATGTTCTACTGTACCGATGATTGTATTTCGAATATAGGCTTTGGCGCTTGAACTGTGATCCATAGTTTATGATTAGGATAGGATTCAGGATTAGCTAGACTAGCTCCCGATATACGTTGGTCACCCACCCTTAGATTGCGCAATCCCTCAGGATATTCTACTGCTTTCAAGTATGCCTTCAGATGCTGCTCATACTATCTCTATGGTCTATGGGATAGTTTTATGATTTGATCCACAATCAGCTTTCATTACTTGCTAGGGGTGGGTGATGATAGGATGATACGTACGAGACTATAGGGTCACATTATTAGAAGATTATAGTTTTCTTCGCTATGAATTGCTTAGTCACTTAGTGCTTATCATTGCGAGAGAGGTACCTTGGAGGACCTTGAGTGATCCCTTTTTATGTTTTCAGACGATTTCATATTTTCATATGATTTGCTAGATTTATCTCTGGTCGAGAGTTTCGTCTATTTTAGGATGTTTTACAATATTGTTTCATGGATTATAGTAGCTTAGTATTGAACGATTGGGATGATAGCTACAACTTGATGTTTGGTGTTAGGCATCTGTAAGTGATGTTCTTTGATTTTGAAAACGGGAGAGTCACCACGGGTGTGGCGGGCATTACATCACGGGCGTGATAGACAAACCACCACAAGCGTGGCTTGTTGTAGGTAATGGTCGTGATCTGGTGATGACGATTGGCGTGGTTGCCTAGTAGGTCACGAGCGCGAGGAGGAAGAGGGTCACATGCGTGGTCTAATGTCAGCCACGAGTGTGGTAGTACCGGTCATGGGTGTGGCAATGGTACACCACGGGTGTGGCGAGATGTACACCATGGGTGGTTGATGTTATGAACAGTTTCTCACATTTTCCAAAAAAAAATAGAGATACCTTTTTAATAAAAGGGGATGCTAAAATAGTGCATTGGTGTATGTAGTGTGCATGAGGTATACGCTTGAGATGATAAGGGATCCGCCTGCTCCTAGGCTAGATTTTAAGAAGCTGACACGCGTGAGCGCCATCACCTTTGATGGGGAGTCTACAGATCCATAGCTGGAAGTGGATTGGCTGCGAGAACTGGAAAACGCTTTCAGGTATCTGCAGCCGCACCTGAACAGAAAGTGCGGTATGCTGATTACCTGCTGAGAGGTACAATGAAGGAGTGGTGGAGCAACTAGATGGAGGTTGAGGATGATGTGTTTGGACATGATTGGGAGGAGTTCTTAATTTTGTTCAAGAAGGATTTCATGCCAGAGTAGTAGCAGAAGAACAAGAGGGTTGAATTCATCAGTCTCAAGCAGGGAGCCGTGAAGGTGGCTGATTAGCACAGCGCCTTCATCAAATTGAGCAAGTGGTATAAGGGTGTTAGCTTATGAGGTTCCAAGTAGCAATGCTTCGAGCATTGATAGGTGATGAGATCTAGGATCAAGAGGGAATCGTGGGCACCACTTTCCGAAAAGAGTATTTCCACCCTTACAAGCCTTGGGTATCAGGAAATCCCATTCGAGGATAAGACAGTCTCCACTCACGTTCTTAGGCTTAGATACTAGAGTCATTTAAGAATTCGTAGGCTAGGATAGATGTCTTTTTTATGTGTGTATTCTGCACACTAACTCCTCCTTTATATAGGCAGAGGGGTCCAGGGACGAAAAGGTGTGAGTATGTTGCACCAAGAGGTGCCATTATCCCCAATGATAGACTTGTAGGAAACAGCCATGAAGTCCCACGGGTTTTGGAGGGAAAACAACTCAGAAAGAGTTTGAATCAAACGAAAGGGTGTGTGCCCATTCGTCCTAGGTGGGAGAGTTATCACTCCAACTACCTAGCTCCCCACCTTCACTCCAGCTCAGCTTAGTACCGCAGCTAGTGACACTATCATCCAACTCAAGGTTGAGCTGGATGAGCTTAAGTCTCAGTCCCTGGCTTCATCTAGCTCAATGAGGAGCTTATGCTGGCTAGTTTTAGATAGCTCCTGAGCTAAAGTGAGGTTTCTCGTCAACTGACATATCTGTCTTAACTTTGGTATCACACAAAAGTCAAGTCTATGGTGCATATTTCCAACAAAGGGTTCCCCCGAATAGAGGATAGAGTACATGAAGCAGATGTTTCAAGATGTGTTGAGAGCTAGTTGTCACAGAATGACCAATAGTGATATAAGTACTCTGGCAGATATCAAGGAGGCAGCCTTGAATATCGAACATCTTGAAGGTGTGAGGAAGGGAGAACGCCAGGCTTGGTAGGAGGAGAAGAAGAGGAAGGAAGCTTCTAGCGAGTTACAATTGCCACCAACACCTCAAAGGAGGAGAGACATGTACCGCGGTGGCCTACATCTTAGGCCCACATTATTGCCTCTGTCACTCTGGTATAGCAGTCGAGGCAGGTCACTATGGGGTCTGACTGCCCATCTTGCCCCTACTGTGGGATACGGTACTGGGAGCGTGTCTGGAGAAAGAAGGAGCTTGCTTTTTGTGCGGGCAGTTGGGTCACATTTTTCCGGAGTGTGCGGGGTTGAGTAAGCTCGCAGTATTGGAGGCAACAGTACAGTAGGGGCGGGTTCCGTCTAGGAGCAGGATGAGAGGAGGAGGCTCTAAGGATCCGCTCACAAAAGGTAATGCAATACCTTTGGGACAGGGGATGCCACAGAGGAGGATGTCGTAGGGACATAGCAGGGTGTATTCCATTAGAGCTGAGGCAGAGAATGCTCGAAATACCATCACCGGAACGATTTTCCTTTCTGGCAGATCCTTTCATGCTTTGTTCGATATGGGTGCCTCACACTCTTTCATCTCTACTGTTGTATTTGACTTTTTCCAGTGTTGCCTACTAGGATGAGTAGACCTTTTAGGGTGAGTAACCTAGTAGGGAAGACTCTATTGGTAGAGTCTTGGGTTGAAGGAGCAGTTCTCCTCTTCGAGGATAGGGAGTTCATAACAAACCTCATCATTCTTCTTTTTGATGAGTTTGATGTGATTTTGGGAATGGACGGGTTGAAACATCATGGAGCCATGGTGGATTTTAAGAAGAGACAATCAAGTTCTCTTTATCTGAGCGGGAGGATGTACTCATCATAGGGATGTAGAGGCAGGTGCATCACGGGCATTCGTTCATTTCTACCTTGAAGGCAGAGAGGCTGATCAGGAGTGGGTGTGAGGCCTTCCAAACTCATATCCTCCTTGATATGGAGGGAGAAATTGAGGATGTACCAGTGGTTCGGGAATTCTATGATGTCTTCCCAGATGACATGTCAGAGGTACCGTTTAAGAGAGAGGTAGCTTTCGATATAGAATTGGTGTTGGGTCAACGCCTATATCTATAGCACCCTACTGCATGGCACCAGTATAGTTGAAGGAGCTTAAGGAGCAGTTGCAGGAGCTATTGGAGAAGGGTTTCATTCGCCCAAGTGTGTCACCCTAGGGCGCACTGGTGCTGTTTGTGAAGAAGAAGGATGGATCTTTACGGATGTGCATAGATTAGAAGAGGTTGAACAGGTGCGCTCTTTCGCGTATCGATGACCTTTACGATCAACTTCAGGGAGTAGATGTGTTCTCTAAAATTGATCTAAGGTCGGGGTATCATCAGCTGAAGGTTGCAGAGGAAGCTATTCCTAAGATGACTTTCCGAACAAGGATGGCCACTATGAATTCCTTGTGATTCTGTTCGGGTTGACAAATTCCCCTGAAGCTTTCATGGCGATGATGAACAAGGTGTTCAATGGATACTTGGAAAAATTCTTCATAGTATTCATTGATGACATCTTGGTCTACTCCAAGACGGAGGAGGAGCATGCAGAGCACTTGAGAGCAGTTTTGGTTACCTTGAGAAGGGAGCAACTATATGTCAAGTTCTCTAAGTGCAAGTTCTGACTGAGGGATGTGTTGCTTCTGGAGCATTTGATCAGTGGTCGGGGAATTGAGGTGGACCCGGGGAAGGTAGAGGCGATAGTGAATTGGTCATCGCCTAAGAGTGTGGCTGAGGTGAGAAGTTTCCTGGGTATGGCAGGGTATTATAAAAAGTTATTATAGGGGTTATCTAAGATAGCGGGACCACTCCACAAGCTGACTAGGAAAGACTCATCTTTTAAATGGAGTAAGGCCTGTCACGAGAGGTTTGAGGAGCTGAAGAGGAGGCTTACTACTGCGCCAGTACTTACGTTATCGATAGCTGGGGTGAGTATGTGGTGTACAGTGATGCGTTGTATTCAGGGTTAGGCTGTGTTCTGATGAAGGACGGCAAAGTGGTGGCTTATCCATCTTTCCAATTAAAGGTGCATGAAGTGAATTACCCAGTCCATGATGTGGAACTGGCAGTAGTGGTTTTTGCGCTGAAGTTGTGGAGACAATATTTGTATGGTGAAACTTTTAGGATCAAGATGGATCACAAGAGTCTCAAGTACTGGATGGAACATAAGGAGCTGAACAGCAGGCAGCGCCGCTGGGTGGAGATGCTAAAGGACTATGATTGTGTGATAGACTATCACGCAGGAAAGGCCAATGTGGTGGCTGATACCTTGAGCAGGAAGGAGAGGTTGGCTGAGCTGGTTGAGATAAGGAGCATGGGCGCTAAACTGGAGATCGATCCAATCAAGGGATTACTGGCAAGATTGGTAATATAACCTTTGTTGCTAGATCAGGCGACATACAAGCTAGTTTGGGAGGCTTAGCAGGTGATGTCCGGCGGCAAGGCTACACCTTACACTTGGAAGGATGGTGTTATGTTCTTACAAGAAATGGTGTATATGCATTCTGGGTCCAAGCTGAGGGATGGCATTTTGGATGAGGCACATTCGTCTACATATGTTATGCACCCGGGTGGCATAAAGATGCACAGGATCCTTCGTCCTCACTATTGGTGGCCTGGCATGAAGAAACATGTGATTCAGCATGTGGCTAGCTGTCTTGTATGCCAGAAGGAAAAATTTGACCATCGGGCATCGAGAGGGTTGTTTCATGCCCTACCTATACCGGTATTGAAGTTTAAGGATATCACGATGGACTTCGTTAGTGGTTTTTCCTTGGTCAATGGGAAAGATACAGTTTGTGTTGTAGTAGACCGACTGACCAAGGTAGCTCATTTCATTCCCATCCGGTTCAAACCCAATGTGGAAGAGCTGGCAGAGTTATATGTGGAGCACATTGTGAGGTTACACGGTGTGCCCAAACTGATTGTATCAGATCAGGACCCTAGTTTTACTTCATATTTCTGGAAGGGGTTACATGCAGTTTTGGGGACAAAGATGAACTTCTCTACACCTTATCACCCTCAGACGGATGGTCAGTCGGAGCGGACCGTTCTGGCCTTAGAGGAGCTACTTTGCTCATGTGTACTGGAGTTTGATGAACATTAGGTTAGGGTTCTGCCGATGGTAGAGTTCGCTTATAATACTACTATCATCACAGCATACACTACAAGAAAAATATCCGCGGACGCGAATCTCTTGTCGCGGATAATAAACGTGACAACCGTTGTCTCGTATTTTATGCCTACGACTGCTTCTTGATTAATCCAAATCGTCCTCTTACCTTGAAACTGCGATTTCGTCAAAATTAGGCATAAAATTTGAAGTTCTTGTTGTCCCCCACCGATTCGTTCGTAGTTCTAGTGGTAGGAGCCCTCTCTTCTCAGTTCATCAAACTAGGTCAGTTTGAGGTTTGCTTCTTTCCTGTTCTGTTTTGGTCTGTATACTTTAGTTTGGATTTTTTCAAAGTTTGGCTTTCTGCTTAGGTTGTGATTTGTATCAACAACTTGTCCTTTTTCCAGCCGCCGGAGACGAGAATTAAAGGAGATGATATGTTCTTTTGAGTGGGTTCTTTGTCAGTACAGGTTCATTTGTTATGTTTTTGTGCTAGCTTTTTGCCTTTCTCCCAAGTAAAGATCAAAGCAAGACTCATCTTCATGATAATGTGTTGCTTGTTCATAGTAGATGACGTTGAGTCACCGTGGTTCTTGATCTTTTTCAGGGTAGTCAATGGACATATTATGAGATCAGTGGACATATTATGAGATCAGTGGAGTCAGGCATGCAGAAATGATCTTCCGAGTGTTTAGAAAGATTAAAGAATGACTAATGAGTCCAAACCATTTTTGCATCTGGGAAGTCCCATTCCTTAGTGCCTTTCACCAAAAGAGGCCAGGTTTGTATTTTATGTAGCATACACGGAATGATTCATGTTTTGCACTTTCCAATAGCTTTTCCCAATACTCAGATATTGATTTTTTCAACTTAATAATATTGTTGATTCCTGTGTTGATGTTTGAAGGTCTGTATCTTACATGTTTACGACCATCTTTATACATATATGAATAAAGAACATTGTTTCTGTTTGGTTAAGTTAGTAGTTTGATGCTTGTTAATTAGTTATTTGATTTGGTTAAGTTAGTGGATGAGTGCATGATTGAGTTAGTAGTTAATAGTGTGGTATAAAGTTGACATCACTATTTTTTTATGTCTAAAATGATTATAATTGTATTATATATGTTTTCGTTAGTCGTCAGGCAGACCACGGCAGTGGTCAACATGTTTTCGTTAGTTGACATCATGATTGAGTTAGTAGTCAAGCAGATCACGGCCGTGGTCAGCGTTCGTCACGATCGTGACTGACAGAGGCGATCACAGCCATGCCGTCTTTGGGCCACAGGGATTGTAATCGTGCAACCATGGATGTGACGGTAAGTCGGCCACCAGCATGGTGGATCTGTTGTATACACAGAGTCGCGACCTGAAGAACTCGAAATTATAGAAACCGAGTTTAGAGTTCTCTGACAAACGGCGATTGATTTCCAGACAAAGAGGAAGGTCAAGAGGATCGATATCAGCTAGTAGGAGGGGCCTAGAGATCGTTGAGGAAGTTTTAGAAGGTAATCTATCTTCTCCCTCCTTTCTCAAATCCTTGTTTGAATCCTATGTAGGAAATCCTGACAGGTTTTGGGGTTTTTGGGTTTTGGGATTTCAATCCTATGATTGATATCTTCAGGTAAGACGAATCGGGAGATTGAGCTCTAAGGAGGCTACTTTAGACCAGAATCGATCAGGAAAGCACTTTCAGGTGGGGTTTAGATTAGTTTTTTTCTTTAAGCGTAGAACTGTAATTAGGATTGTCAGAAATTTGATGAATGGATTCAGTGGATGGTTCAGTGACATGCGATCCACTGTATCGATGTTGTGCGTTTGGAGCTGGGCTCCTTAGACTGTGCAGTAGCGTGCGATCTACTGTACAGTGGTTGTGTTTACAAAGCACGGCTCTGGGCCACACAATACGTATTCTACTGTACCAGCTATTGTATTCCAGCATAAGCTCATGGCATTTTAACTGTGATTCACATTTCATGATTAGGACAGGATTAAGGTTTAGCTAGTCTAAATCCCGATATGATTTGGTCACCCACCCTTGGATTACGCAATCCCTCAAGATGTTCTACGGCTACTGAGTACCTGTTGAGTATGCCTTTTGGTGCTGTTCACACGGTATCTACGGTCTATGAGGTAGTTTTCATGGTCTGATCCACTATGAGCTATCGTTTCTAGCTAGGGATGACTAATGATAGGACGATGTCTACGGGACCACAATGTCACATTGTTAGATGTTACAGTTTTCTATGCTAGTTGCTTAGTCACTCAATGCTTATCAATGATCAACTGTGGGACCTCATGAGAAAATGCCGTCTAAGAGAGTGAGATAACCAACGACATCTCGAGCTAGTGACTCCGTGAGTCATAGAGGGAGGTACCTTGGAGGACCTCGAATTATCCCTTTTTATATTTTCAGACATTTTCATGTTTTCATATGATTTGACATTCTTATCTCTGGTTATGGGTTTCCCACTGGTTTGGGATATTTTCATTGTTGTTTAGTATGGATTTCAAGCTTTGTAGCTCAGTTTCTTTCCGCTGTCATTTACTTATGGTTTCAGGATATCCAGTACGGTTATTTCCTTTATGTATGACTTGTTATTATATGTTGAGTGAACTGTGAGTATGCTTGAGTCAAACTGCGTGGTTCGATCAGGTCACCTAGGGGTGGGTTTCACAGTTATAATATAATCTAATAGTTGGAAATGAGTTAAATGATGTCATCTACAATAAGGGCAATTAAAGAAATATGAAAATATCTTATATTTCATTTTCATTTTTCAGACACACTCTCTTTCCTTAATTTTGATTTAATCATTATGGCTAATTATATAGTGTTTAAAACGTAATTTTCACTTCATAAATGTTATTTATTTAAATTTTTGGAGTCTAATGAGATCAATTTTAATATATGTTATTATAATGTCACATTATATAACTAATATGTTTAAACAACTTTTATATTAATGATGGATAACTGCTATAAAACAAACATGTTATGATTATATATCAATTTTTAGTGTTTCGAGTAGACCACTCATTTTGGGCTAATATGTTACGTAACCTAAATATCATTACTGTTGTGATTCTTTTGTGGCTCCGATATTTCTACGTTATGAGTTTGTTACGCATCTTTTAGGCTTGGTGTACAAACATTTTATCTCATTATTATGTTCACTTTATGCGTCTATTAATTCACTATTATGTCAAGTTTATATTTAAGATATGTCACTATTATCACATTATGATAAAATGAATATAAATAATGGACTTGTCCACTTTATGGGTGGATTATGTCTATGTTATGTCCACTTATGAGTCTTTATATTATGTTATTGTTATGCCAACTTTATGAGTCATTCAATTACCTCGCCGTCCGCTTTATGAGTCTATTATGTCCTCTTTAGGTGTATTATATCACTAATATATTTATTTTTGCTTTATGAGTAGTATATCAACGTTATGGATTAATTATGTCACAGTTCTGTCCATTTTATGAATCCATTACATCACTATTATCTCCGCTTTATGAGTATTATATCACCATTATAGACACTAGTACTCAAATTTACATTTTCCACCACTACAAAAATCCGCGTCGATTTTTGTTGTTATTTGTAGACGGTTCTGGCGGTTATAACTACGAGAATGACGGTTCCGGCGATTATCTGGAACCGCGGGGAAACATGCCCTAATAATGGGCCCATTTTTACGGTTATGTAACCGCAAGAACAGATAATGCCGTTGTCGCGGTTACGGTTCTCGCGGTTATATAACCACGAAGACGAGCATAACTCCGTTTGTTGACTTTACCATTGTGGGGGTACATAACTGCGAGAACCAACATACCGTTGTGGTGGTTCTGGGTTTCATATAACCGCGAGAACAGCTCAAGAACTATAAAAAAAATATCGACCCCCATTGATTCTGGTGAGGGGAATTACCATTACAGAAGGTCAATAAAAAATTAATAGTTTTGGCGATTTGAACTAGGCTTTTCATGTATATGCAGCTAGACAAATCAAAGAAAAAAACTATAAGATTTAATATTGTTTGTTTCTAATTTAGTATACGAGTATATAAACACAAAAAACAAAGGATTCAAGTAGTTTCTTGGAGATTTAAATCAAAGGAAGATGGAATGAAACTAATTCGTTACAAATCTGAAAGTTATAAAATATATAAAAAAATTAAAGGCCAAGCTAATAAAAATTTTCTCGTCTTCTGGAACTTTCATTTCTTGTTATTTTTTTATTCTTCAAGTTCTTCAAATATAGAGAGAGCAATTTGAGAATGAGAAAAAATTTAAAGAATAGAATAAAGTTTGAGATGAGAAAAAATTTTAGAGGATAAAATGAATATATAAGAAGAGAGAAAATCAAAATGTTAAAGGATAAGATAAATAAATTGAGAGGGGAAAGAAAATTGGAATGACGAGGAAGATTGGAAGTGAAAGTTTAAAGAAAATAAATAAGAAGAGAGGAAATTAAAATTTTGAAATGTGATTGGTGGATAACAATATGACATAGATGGATAGATTATTTCACATTTGGGTTGTTGGATTGTTGTATTTTTTGTTTGTGGTGGAAGATGAATTACCATTGTCGCGATTTCGAACTGCTAGAACAGAAAGCGGGATAGTGAAAATATTTGATGGAACGCGCTCATCGTAGCCCATCAATTTTTTAAGAATATTCACGTGCAAATTAACATCCATTGTGGTAGTTGTGCAACCCTCAAAACAGAACCCCCATTATGGACGCGTTTTCTTGTAGTGCACCATGTGCCAAAACCATTATATCAATGTGACATAATATATACAACATATTAATTAACCCAATCGTTATAATCATATTCAGATCTGTAATCATTATATTTAGGAACAAAAATTAGAAAAAACAAAGAATAGAGACATTAAGTCATAATCGTTTTTAGATCTATTATCATTATATTGAAGGAATAATATGGTTCTTAGAAGGCAAAGAGATGCACAAAAAAGGCCAGTCATGAGCTCCTCCCCACTTGATGTTTCAACCCCATCAACACCATTGTTGTTCAAACAACTTTGAAATAGATTGAGCACATATCTGAGTGAACGTCTTACGATTAAGAAGGAAAACTATTAGATCTAACAAAAAAATACAAATCTGAGTTAGGAATAAAAAAAACACAACATTTTAAAAAAATAGGAAAGTATCCAATCAAGAAAAAATTGAAAGAAGAAGATAACGATGGAAAAAGAAAATAGGATGCTACCGGTGATGGTAGCGCCAAATAAAAATCAGAGGGAAAAAAAACTCTGATGGAGAGGCTCCAATCCTCTTATGTATGGTTAGGGTTAAAAAGAGATGGGAGAGAAGAGAGAAAATAGAAAAAAAATTCTTTCTTATAAAAAAAGAGAGATAAAACAAAATTATTAGAGGGAGGAAATTTGCCTAAATGAAAAAAAAGAGATATGTGTTTTAAAATTGTTGAAATTTTAAAATTCAAATAATTTAAGATGCCCTCGCTTCGTTCGTAACCATTATATTAAATATATATTTGAGATGTCAAGGGCCGTTTCATTGGTTTATAGGATGTAACTTTTGAATTACCCACTTTTGTAAAGAGGAGAAGACCTCTATGACTTCTGAACCACACGTGTGTACGTCAGTGATGGAGTCCAATGCAACTAAGGGAGGTGCATGCAGCCAACCCCCTTGAGTTTTGAACAAAAATAATTCTTTGTTGCTTATAGAATGAATTTTAACAGACGAACTCCGCGCAATTACCATCTACCTGGAATATCCTCTTTATTATTAATATATACTTACAATCTAATTTAAACACAAAGGGCTATTGGGCAAAAGATTTGGAACTTAATGTATGCAAAAGTTTGAGAGTTGGTTGGTCATATTATTATGTTCCTATGTAATTAGTTTTCATTTCAATTTGATGTATTATGTTTCACATCGTATGTCTTACTATATTTCAAAGTTGTGATGATGCACATCAGATCTCATAGTTGCAATGACCAATTTTACCATATGGTCTTTGGTAGCTATTTGGAGGAAATTTACATATTAGAACCTCAAATAAGTTATATTTTTATAAGATACAACTCTTTTTTTAGAAGGCGGCGCCAAAGCACCCTTAATTATTATAATTAATTGGAACAAATTACGGGAGAGAAACTCTCATAATGTCATAGTTCAGCCAGTGAGATAGACCTTGGTCTGGTGAATCGAAATAGTGAGAACCATACAAGAAAGAGTGGTATTGGTTAGCCAAGCAGTCCGCGACACAATTGGCTTCACAGTAAATGTGGGAGATAATGTTAACATCCCATTGTCGACTACAGAGTTCCTGAAACTGCATGACAAGAATGGTGTGCTGATGGTTGAGGGAAGAGGCCTGAGAGAGAATAGCAATAGCTGCTTTCGAATCTGACTGAACACGAATCCACCTGATCCCAAGCGACCAGGCTACCTCCAGGCCTTCCACGATCCCCCTCATCTCAGCACGAGTAATGGAGATACTATCGAGGTTAATAGTAAAGCCTTTGGCAAATGAACCTCTATCGTTACGAATATTACCTCCTACAGCATGGCTACTATTCCTAGAGGTAGACTAGAGGGACCCCTGTCGGTGGTAAGAGTATACCAACCCTCATTACCTGGTTGCCATCCAATCAACTAGGCATGCTGATCTTGGTCAAAGAACCAAACAGATATCCCGAGGTATAACCTCAGGGTTGAATTCTCATGGGTCTACTTGGACTTTGCTACTCAATCTCGGTTTTCTGGTCAGTCAAATCACAATATTTAAAGGGTTTTTTTCTAAACTATAAAATGAAACAGAACAACAAACTAAAAGAAACACGAAATCTAGGATGAAAATAGATCACTCGATGGAAAATGATAAAATTAAGGCGAGAATCACTATGAGGAAAAGGCCTTGCTTGGGTTTTGAGTCATCCTAAACACTATGGGAAACTGCACAGCAGCAAAATAGACAGGAACATGGGTAACGATATGTTTCGTATCTTAGGATTGGGTCTATCAACCCAACAGCCTAACACCACCTTCAACGCCCACAAACATCCGCTCAACAAACAACTCGGCAATCAATCTCACAAGAAAACCCAAATCAGGAAAACTGAGAAAACTATCGTATGGAAACGGACAATCGAGGCAACAAAATAGCAAAAGACATCATCAATCATCATGCATCCACAATCCTATCACTATATACAAGAACAATCCCATCAATCCAATGGAATCCATAAAACCCAAACAAGAAGAAAACCTAGCTCTCTATGAGAAGTGTAGGGAATGCTTCAATCCGTCAATGCATCAAAGTAGGAAGTAGATCCCCCCTTAGGCTTCGAATCCTTGGCTATTTGGCTTTAAATTTATATTCACATGGTGCTCCTAGGCTCCCATGCAATTCCCCCTTCGTCAATTGGTGCTTTATTTCATCTCCATGGCTCTCCTCTCCTAAAAATCTTGAATTGGGGATAAAATAGAATTCTATCTAGAATGTGCATCACGATCGTGACAGTAATCTATCACGGATGTGACTCCTCAACAGCAGTAGAGATTATGATTAGACACCTAAACCAGTGAATGTACAAAAGTTTCTCCAAATGCACTTATGTCTTCTGGTACTAGCGGAAGAAATGGACAGATAGACGGTCCTGGCCATGTATTTTTCTCGTTCTGAGAGACGGGATGCCTAATCATAACATAAACACAACTATCACCAAGTATACTAGCAACCCTCTCTTCTTTTATTCTGCTTTTCTTTCTCGTGTATTTGGTTTTCAACTAGGTTTTCTTTCTCTTTTTTTTCTTTTCACGTGGCTACTTTTCTAAATGAGGAGGTTGTGATTCTGATCAGGCTCGGATCCAGTTAATACGAAGTATTAGTACCCCAATCCATGCCTCGAAGGGTTGAGAAGAAGAGGCCGATGTGGCAAGCATACGGGTGGCGGATCAAAATCCACCTTGCGTGTTTGATTCACAACCTTCCTTATGATCGTTTTTGGCACATTGGCCTCTTTTAGCACATCATTCAAAGTCTCGTCCATTTTGACTTCATAATACCATAGGCAAGTTCAAAAAGGAGAATAAATTATACATATCAAACAAGTAAAGGTGAAAAACCATAACGGCCATATGTGTGAGTTCGAAGCAAACTAAGAAAACTGTGAATCAAATAAAAACGGGAAATTGAGGCAACAAGATAGCAAAACACATCATCAATCGGCATGCATCTACAATCATATCACTACATACAAGAATAATCCCATCAATCCAAAAGAATCCACAAAACCCAAATAAGAAGAAAATCTATCTCTCCATGAGAGGTGTAGAGGATGCTTCAAACTACCAATCCATCAAAGTACAAATCAGATCCTCCCTTAGGCTTCGAATCCTTGCCTATTTAGCTTTAAATCTTCATTCACATGGTACTCCTAGGCTCCCAAGCAATTCCCCCTTCGTCAATTGGTGTTTTAGTTCATCTTCATGCCTCTCCTCTCCCAAAATTCTTGAACTGGGGATAAAATATAATTCTGTCCAGAATGTGCATCATGGTCGTGACAGTAATCTATCACGGACGTGACTCCTCAACAGCAGAATTCCCCAACTTCTTTTGGCCATAACTTCTTCATTCAGACTCTGATTTCGCTCTAGAAAGTACCATCGTCTTTGTAGTCGAACCCTCCATCCAACGGATTCCTGCACTCAAGAACAACACTCCAAGAAACAAATGAAACGGACTGAGATGGTCCGTTCGAGAGGAAACGAGCAAGATATGCAATCATGGTCAAACTGGACGCTTCTAACAATCAAATATCATCAAAACCGGAGCAAAAACTATTCAAGGTGAGGTAAAAATGGAAACCAATAATCATGCTAGCACCTGTCGAGTCGAACTTGGCGCTTCTCGACCAAATTGACCGGTCTTCCAGCTGGAAGTACCACGGGTTGCCAAATAATCACACTTACGAGCCACATCCAGAGGCGAGTCCAATGCATGTTCGAAAATACATTTATTAAGAGCATGCCAGAAAAGCCAACTTCCCACACCAAATCCCAAAGCGTGTTTGGGACTCCGAATGTTATCCGCCAACCAAGCTTCCTCAGTCTTTGTAACTTCACTGGGAGTAATAACTGCAGGCAAGAAGGCAGCCCAGACCTGTCTAGCAAAACAACAATCTCTCAAAACATGTAAATAAAATTACTCATGTAAAGTAGAAACGGAACAAAACACGTGATTGGTAAGGTGACGACACCCACAATCCACATTTGTGAGGAGTCAATTGTGTGAAGCCAACCACAAGAAATGTCGGATTTTGTTGGGTCCCTTCCACTTCCAAATTTCCTTCCATCGCAGACAACTCTGTTCCTCATTCAGTTCTTTAACCAGAAGCTAGGCCAAGCGGATTGTGAATTTTCCGGCTTGGTCTAAACCCGAAACTACCGATTCGGGCCCCAAGTTGGCTCTAGGAGGGGTCATACCTTAAACGTGTGTAACAACATTATTAGGGAGACAAGTAGAGATCAACGGCTCATTCCAAGCACCAGAATGCAGGACAAAATCAAAGACAGAGTTAGAGGCATCAATTCCCTGAATATTGATGGCATGGTCAATCAAGATGAGGCAACTATCATCCATCTATCAGTCCAAAAATTTATTTGTTGTCCACTGGGAATCGCCCACTATAATAATTAGCCATGGTCGAGCAAGCCTTGTTGATTCCCTTCCATGCTGTCGAGGTACCATACGTTCGAGTCTTGGCATAGCCCTCATCTGTCTTTCGCAAATACTTGGAAAGAATCACCTTTGCCCAAAGTTCCTCCGGTCTCATCATAATGCCCCAAGCCACCCTCACGAGGAGCGCCATATTCATTTTACGAGCACTTCGGAGTCCCAAACCACCCATGGCTTTCGGCTAGCACACAGTGTCCAAATTGATGTAGTCAATCTTCTTGACACCCTCTACAGCACCCCAAATAAATTTCTCGATTTTTCTATCAATTTGATCACACAAAGTAATAGGGAGGAAAGCTGTTTGCATACCATAAGAGGGTGGAGAATTCAAAGTGCTAAGAACAAGAGTAACACGACCTGCTAAGGAGAGAGTATTCGCCTTCCAACCCACCAACTTCTTATCAATGCGATCCAGGAGAAAATCATAGGTAGCGGGCACAACTCACCCATGAATAACTGGGACACCCAGGTACCGTCCAAGGTTCTGTGTGGATGAGATACCAAACACCTGGTAGATTACGACAGCATTTCTTAGAGAAGAAGATTCGAGATTACTCTTTGCTGACATTCAGCCCTGAAGCCCCATAAAAACAATCCAAGATATTTAGAATGACATGAGCATGTCCGCCGTTGCTTTATTGAAAAGGATAAGATCATCAAAAAAGAAAATGTGAGAGAGTGGTGGTCCTTCTGCTGACAGTTTGATCGAGTGCCAGGTACCAAAAGAAACAACATAAAGAATCATACGACTACGCCGCTCAATGCACAAAGTAAAAAGATATGGAGATAAGGGACATCCTTGACAAAGACCACGCCCCGGTGTGAAGCTCTCAGAATAGGACCCATTCCACAAGACCTGAAAAGAAACTGTAGAGATGCAGTTCATGATAACACCGCGAAGATGAGGAGGGAAGCCTGTTGATTCAATAGTGTCACGAACAAAGCTCCACTCAATCTTGTCATACGCCTTGGCAAAATCAATCTTAATAACCATCAAAGATTCTGTTTGCCTGCTGAACTCATAGACTGGACCACCTCTTGGGAATAAGGATGTTGTTGGTGATATGTCGTCCTGGTATAAAACTAGTCTGAGATAGGTGAGTAAGAGCACTCATAAACCCCTTGATGTGATTTGCCACACACTTCGTAAGCGTTCTGTAGACCACGTTACAAAGGTTGATTGGTCGAAAATCAGCCATCGTAACAGGATTCTACTTCTTAGGGATGAGTGTGATGAGAGTGCTGTTAACATCCACCACACAAGAGGGGTTACGAAAACATTCTTCCACAAAAGCAACAAAATCCTTACCAATAGTGTTCCAACAGCGTTAACAAAAGATTAGGTGAAAACCATCCTTGCCAGGGGCTTTGAGCCCACCCATACTCTTAAGAGCAGCTAGAATCTCTAAGAACGACAGGGGAGAAGTCAAACGGTCTCCATCTTCAGCCGGAACTCGCATCAAGAAACCCACTAGTCGGTGGGAGTCTGAATCAGTAGACTGGTACATGATTTTGAAAAAATTCAGAGCCATCTCTTGAAGGAAATTCTGGTCTGAAACCTAAATCCCCTCCTCCTCTTTTTACAGAGTAACACGGTTGAATGCACGACGCTTAAGGGTTTCCAGGTGATAAAATTTAGTGTTGCGGTCTCCTCCACAACCCATTTCAAGCGCGTCTTCTAGAGCTCCTCCTGCCATAGAACAAGTTCAAGCTTCTGTCAAAATAGCTTGTTCTGTTGATATGTTGGTTTGATAAGGGCTGGCAGAGGTGGTTTCTTCAGCTCTCTCCAACTCTTTTACCTGCCGAGCCTTCCTGCGGACTATATTTCCAAACACCTTCTTGTTCCAATCCTACAGAGGTTATTTCGTAAAAGAGCTGAAGAAAGCTCATGGCCTGTCAACCATATATTAGATAGAACATGATCAAAACTAGGGTGTGAGAACCAAGCAGACATAAAGCGAAATGGGTGCGCATTGGATTGACACACCTGAGTTAGGCAGAGCATAATAGGTCTATGATCCGACTTTAATTTATGGAGATGAATAACAGAAGACTCCGAAAAGGTATGGAGCCAAGCATCATTAACAAGTGCTCGATCCAAACGAACCAGAGTATGATTCCTACTCCATGTAAATTTAGGGCTGGAGACGGGGAGATCCAGGAGGCTACAAATGTCCATTGTATCAACGAAAAAATTCTGCACCCGATCGAAGGGAGAGCGTCCTTGCTTGTCAGCAGCTGAGAGAGTCGCATTGAAATCCCCGAGGACCATCCATGGTCTGGTAATAGAAAGAGCCATCAGTTTGAGAGTATCCCAGAGCAAGACCCGTTCAGTCGGATGAGGACTAGCGTAAATAGCTGTGATGAGAAAATCCGTCTCACCAACAAAGGAGCCCTTAGTATGAATGAACTTATTTCCAAACTCCAAAATATCGATGTTAATCTTGTTAGAGTCGCAGAGAAACCAAATTTCACTACAAAAACCAACTACTTCAAACCGAAAAGAAGACGAAAACCCCATCCCCTTGATGATATCATATGCGTTCTTCCCACTAACTTTAGGCTCGATAATGATGGTCGCCGAAGATTTATTAGCCTGCATATATGAATTAAAACACGAGAGAAACGATTTGTGAGCGCTCCATACCGTTAAAAAAAATTATATTTGTAGGAATTGACATAGATATAGACATAGATAAAAAGGATGAAAAAATCAAAAACTCCCAGTAAAACTCAACCAGTAGGTGGGACGGCTTGGGAATTAATTTGCTGCTGCTGTGCTGTAACTTTGTTCTCCTGTTGCGGCAACATGGTTGCCGAAGAGTCCTTCGTCACATCGCAGTCAACCTCCCTGTTTTGAGCCGATTTGCTAGCTAACATCGTATCCGCGAGACCAGTGAAAGCCAAACCATGTTGAGGAGAAGATGAAGACGTTGGCAGGTTTGCTGCAAGGAACTCCAATTCCAGAGGCTGGAATTTGTTAGGATTAAATATATCGCCAGCAAGTCCATACGGCTTTTTGTTCCGATTGGAGGAAATCCGGGGAGCGCGACTCGTAGACAATTTAGAGCGAGCCGGCTCGTCAATCTTGCCCTTAATTTGTTGCTTTTGAAGAACGATGGTGGTCGCAGCGCGTTGGGTCTCAGTATCTTCGAGAGGCTTCGAATTGGTCCCGGTAGGCAAAACGTCAGAGATCAATTGCTGATCGGAGACGGGGTCGGTGCATTAGGCACTGGGGTAACGACGGAGTGACATCCATTGCAGAGGCTTCCAGTCGGTTAGCAGCAGTCAACGACAACGGAGATACGAGCTTGGTTAGTTCTGGCATAGTCCCTATGAGCACATTGGGAGGAAGAATTGTTTCGGGCCGGTTCGTGGTAACACCCGGGTCAGATGATGGGTCGGGTGAGAGGATGGGACTCGCTAGCGCTGCATTTTGAATAACCAGTGCTGGTGGAGGGCCACGTTGGGCCTGGGGCGCTCCTTTCGGCCCAGCTTGTAACTTATTAATTGGCATATAGGTGAGAATTCCGATAGTACTTGTGTTTTGTCTCTGAGATGCTGTGAGCCCACTAGCAGAAGGCCCATAAGCTGAATGGGGAGGAGGAGCCTGCTTAGGACGCATAGTCTTGTCTCTTGGAGCCGCAGATTGCTTGCCTCCAGAAGAAAATTGATTTGGGAAACTACCAGCACGATAATTTTGCTTAATTTTGCCTTGATGAAGCTTTCCTTTACTGTCTCCTCCTGATTGCAGAATGCCGTTAGAGCCCACGGAACTTGCCTTTTTCGCCAAGCGAGTTTTTATTTTTATTTTGGGATTATACTAAAAGTAGCCCTTCTATTATTACAAGTTAACATATGAACCCCTATATTATATTCTGTTCGATTTATACTCCTGAACTTTACTCCGGCTATCAACAAAACCCCTCCATAGTTTTTCTGGCTATTGATTCATATTTTTGTTGATTCAGCATGTACAGTTCGACTTTCTATACTGATATGGCTCGGTTAACTTTAATTTCCACCAATTGAGGATATCCTCTTTTTTTTTACTCTAATTATGGATATTCCTTATTAAATACTAATTAGGATGGTTTTAAAAAAAAAATAATTTCAAGATTGTTAAAGTAAAAATTGAAAAGTAGAATTCTTCTCCTGTTTTGTCTCCCATAATACATTGATAGAAGAGCTTTCTTCCTCATCAATTAGGATGGCTTTTGTGCTAATCGTCATCGTAACCACCGTCCTACTGCCTCCTACCACCACCGCTCAACCGTGCTCCTCACGGCTGCGTAACTGTTGAATCCTCGTGGCTGAAGTCAGGGGAAGTCAAACTGTACTTGCTGAATCAGCAAAAATATGAGTCAACAACCGGAAAAACCACAGAAAGGCTTCGTTCATAGCTGGAGCAAAGTTCAGGACATAAATAAAAAGAAATATAATATAGGACCTCAGATGATAATTTGTAATAGTAGAGGGGCTACTTTGAATATAACCCCTTTTATTTTCAACTGTATGCCACAAACCATCCGGCTCTGTCGACGAGGCGATGACCATACCACTGACTTTGGGTAGAGTTTTGAAATGGTAAGTTACCTTGACTTTGGGTAGCACACATAGCCATCTCGTGACCGAAACGGCCACATTTACGACAGAAAGATCAAAGGTTCTCATACTCCACAACCTACCAGACTTTGTCTACGTACACACCTTTAGGGGCAGGCTCCGCTAAATCAGTCTCCACTGCAATCCTAGCGAATTTTGCACGGACGGAGAATTTAGTCCGGTCATCAATACGTGTTTTCTTCCCCACAAGATTCCTGAGCCCCTCCAAGACTTCGCAATGATAATATTGATATGGAAGGCGCGTGAAAATGAACCCAAACAACCATCAGAGACGCGGAAAAGTGGAATCCCAAGCAAAGACGACTAGATAATGGCCAAGAATCTTCCAAGGGCCACCCGATAAAGCATGAAAATAGTTTGTAGAGTCTTCGAGGATAGTGAGAAACATCTCTGATTTAAGATCCACCATACGAAAATGCCCGAGCGGCTTCCACGACTAGAGCAAAGTCACTCGTATAAGTACTGAATGTCAACTGTTTTTTCAACGAGACGAATAACCAGAGTTTGTTTGAGAGGAGCACATATGCCTTCCTAAAACTTAACAGATGTATAAAAAAATCGAGCTCCACATCGTCGCTCGAGTTTGATATCCCCCGGCACCGCTCTCAAAGCGGAAACGGCACGGGGAGCTTGCGTGCCTGCGACCAGGGCAGCATAAGATAGGGGCAGCCCTGCCGAAACAGCTGAATTAACGGGCTCAGCAGCTTCCATCGCAACGTCTTCGTTCACCGCCGATAGATCCTCAGTTCTTCCCGGCTCCGGCGATCGATCAACGGGTGTGACAATGGCCGGAACTTGCTGAGGAGAGAAGATATGTTGTATATTTTATTCAAATTTATTCAACTAAAAATGGAAAAATAATAGATATGTTGTATATTTTACTTGATAAAATTTGATGTATTTCACATCAATCCCAACTCGTCAAGACTTTTTAATATTATAATATTAATTTTATATTTCCATACAATTAAAGATACCTTCTTACCCAAATTTCTAACTCTCACTCTAATGTACCCCATTTATTTGGTTGGTCATGTTAGTGGAATGCATGGGTAAGTTGGGTCAAACTTGAGACTCTATCATTCTGTTCTTTATATATATATATATATATAATGTGGTTGTCCTAGCACTTATTTTTCATAGGAAGATAAAAAAAAGTTACAATTTGATCATTAAAAAATTAGTAGTCAGAGACTCATTACTAATATGGTTTAATTTCAGATTTGCTCACTATAGTAGCAAAGAAGTTCTGATTGGAGCTCAGTTAATTCCACAACTTTTAAAATTTGTATATTTATGACCAATTAAATTCCTTGGTTATTTCAGTTTGGTATATAACTATTTATTATAGGGTCGTAACTAGTTTACGAGAAGATCATAAATAGTTATAAAAATGTCATAATTAGTTATATATGATTCGTTGGTAACCAATTATAATAAATTTGTGTAACTAGCTACATTAGAATGTCATAACTGGTTATGAGAACGCTTGTAACTAGTTTAAAGAACTGTGTAACTAGTTACAGATGATTCATTGTGAACTAGTTATACAAAGGTGGTCGGACTATCGACGATGTCTTGCCAGCGATTATGACTAGCTAATAAGTGGTCTAACTAGTTACTGACGGTTATAACAAGTTATTCGTGTAACTAATTTTAGATGATTATACCATGCTCCAAATGGGTAACTCATAATTTGTTGCGCACGATTATGACATATATATGATTAAAACTTGGTAGTCGTATAATAGTTTATAAATGGTTGAAACCACATAAGTACAGACCATTATAACATGTTACAAACAGTTATAACATGTTATTTTTGTAAAAGGTTACAATCGATCATCATTGGTACTCATCTAATTTATTACGTAATCTGTTACAAAAATAGTTTGAAAAAGTGACATGAGACGTACTGGAGAAAGGCGGCGGACCCTTACTAGAGGTGGTGGCTGGAAGTGTTGAAACTTGAAAGGAAAATAATAATTAAATTGCTTCATTAAGCTATCTAACTACCCGTCCAAATTTAGACCATTTGGTTAGTGAAATGGTCCACCAGTATAAACCAGGAGTGATTATGTTGTTGAAAAGGAGACATATCTTATACACCCAAACCATCCAAAACCTCAAACTCAAGAACAAATTCCCAAAAAATGGACCTTCCAGAGCTGGTAAAAAAGACCGAGCAATGGAGCTGTGAGGATCCTACCTTGAAAAGAAGGCAAAAATCAGTTACCGGTTCGGGAGGATAACAAATCCTCGCTGGAAAAATGATCTCCACTTGACACTTCAAATCCACAATCATGAAGGACCTCCTCTGCAACATCTGGTTCGATTGCAGCGACCTCATGATCAACTTCCCAACCAAAGCTGATAAGGATAAAGCATGGAGAGGCCGCCCTTGGAAGGTCTCTGAAACGCTGCTTGTCCTGAAGGAATAGGACACCAAAATCCGGCCAGCGAAAATCGATTTCACCTGCTGTGGCATATGGATCCAAGTCCACGATCTTCCAATGGACCTGCGTTCCCGAAAGGACATTCAACCTGTGCTTGAAGCCTTGTTCAAACAAGCCCTGGATGTTAACCCCAATGGTCTCAGCAAGGTCACCCGGGCGCCTTACGTCAAAGCTCAAGTCTCTATTGACGTCAACCAGCCACTTCCTTAGGGATTTTGGTCCAGCAAAGATAATGAAGCAGATTGGGTAAACTTCAAATATGAAAAGCTCCCGTCAAACTTTTGCTACACCTATGGGCGAATTGGGCACAGTAAACATGCATGCTGTTATCGAGATGAATGGGTCGCCAACAGATACGGGAAGCATATGCTTGCTGGGTCCAAATCCCCCTTAGCGCCGACTCCTCCAAGAACCAGACTTACTGAATCGGGACCTTCAAATAGAGCTGATCGAAACTGCCATACCAACAAGGAGGTCAAATTTGACCCTCCGGGAACCTACGTAGAGGGTAGAGTGGCGGGACACATCGTCGGCAGCGAAGACTCTGTCGGCAATGCTTCTGCTCCGGTCGACCCCTTTTGGGCTTGGCTGTAAGACTCTGTAACGATGCTGAGAGGAGAAGGATCCAATCAAAGAGGAAGAGGCCACTCGGGGCGTTCCAATCACCCACTTCGACTGTGCCGGCGGGTTTCATTGAAATCCGACTAATCAATAGCCTTGGTGATGGGGAAGGAGGCATGGAGTTCTCCCCAAGCCTAACGAGAAATCTCCTCTATAATTTCAATAGGGCGGCGACGATGGGCTCGCAAGGGAGACATCAGATAGGCCACCCAGAGTATCACTTACCATCTCAAGCTGGTCTCCTCCCTTGGGCCTTCAACCTGGGCTCAAATTCCTCAGCCCGAAAGCTAGAAATAAGAGGAAAGGAGCCCTTTCGTCGGGCCTGCAAATCCAAAGCCCACACAAAAACATCTCGACCTACAACCCGATGGAACCTCTCAACAGCTCGGGATGGCGGCAGTATTATGGTATCCAAAGAGAGTCAAATTATGAAGCCGAAAACGAAGTCAAGTTGTGGGTGGCCTAAGCCACCAGAGGAGCCACGAGTCTTATTTGTTGGAACGTTAGAGGAATTGGGCTACCTCTAATGGGAGAATACCTCAAAGATTTAATCCAGAAGTACTGGCCTTCTATCTTATTTTTATTATAAACAAAAATATCCTAGAGATGTACTAAAAAAAAAGGAAAAAGGCAAAATACCCCAATGTTTTGTATCGCGGTAGGGGTTATAGGTACTCGTGGGGGTTTGGCCTTGTGGTGGATAGATAACCTTAACATTTCTGTTATTTCCTCCAATGATCACTATGTGGATCTCTTAATTAATGAAAACCCTATTTTTCACTTGACTTTGTTGCATGCCCCAAACGACGCTCACGACAGAGCCCATCTTTGGGACCTCCTTAGCACTCTTCGAACCATTAATTGGGATATTATTAATTACTAAGTGACAACGAGAAATGGGGAGGAGATCCGATCAAAGAAGAGAGTAGAACACCTTACAACGACTTTTTATTCAATAATGGCATGATGGATTTAGGCTTCAATGGCCAACGCTTCACTTGGAATAACTTCATATCGGGGAAAGGAACATTAAGGAACGATTTGACTGGGTCGTTGCTAACATTACTTGGAGAACCTCTTTTGAAAAGGCGGCCATATCAAGAACCCATAATAAACTCATATCACTCTCATCTAAGACTAGAGTTGTAGGAAAGTCAAAAGTCCAAACCCGACACACTTCATGTTGATAGCCGGTGGCTCGAATATCCAGAGTGTAGTGAAATTATAGCTAGAAGAGAGAGTGAAGAGAAGAGGAAGAGTGAGTGAAGAGGGGATGAAAAGAACACATTTTTATAATTGAATAATTTTACTTAATATTTAACCCAAATAAAAATATTAATATTTTCATATTAATATCAATATCATTCAATATTACATACCTTTAATCATATATATAAACCCTTAAATTGTAGTAACGTAAACAACTAAAAGTGGTGAAACAATACTCTATGGTCCATAAATGCTGCAACCCAACGGTATGGGATTGGGTAACGTGGGTTGCTTAGGAGCCAACCACTTTGCACACAGTGAATGGCAGCATGTCACGTCAAATTTCCTAACCTCCTATGATTGGTCCACATTGACGATCGCCAGCTGGCCCATTCATAATTTTATAGTTATCTGCATAATTACTTATTTTATTACTTTCTTCTTAATATGGATTGGCAACTTTATTTTTTATTACTCTGTGGAAGTAAAATGAATAAGAAACAAAGGTATAAAAGGTATAAGAGAAGAGAAGAGAAAAGAAGAGAAGAGAAGAGAAGAGAAGGATAAAAAAAATTAGAACAAGAGACAGCCGACACTTGGCGCATAGCGGCGGCTTTGCTCTTAATTAATAATAATAAACTGAGTCCTGATTACAAAATCCGAAAATCGGAGACAGCAGCCCACCAACAAATCAAAGCCCATAAAATTTATTATCCCAACCCATTCCTATTGTAATTAACAATTTAATTACTTTACAGTTTTCCTGGGTGGTCAAACGACGCCCTACATTTTACTGTCAAACGCTCTAACATCATTATAATATTTGAGTTTGATAATGAAAATGACGTGAACGCCCCCCTGAGCAAGAAATAAAATTCTTTATAAGACGCGGAATTTTGAAGAACTTTTACACCTCATTCAAACGAACATAAAAAAACTGTCGACTCTGCCCTAGTCCTGCCGTCGGACCCTACGACGCCGCAACACCCCCGGATCGCACATTCGCCGCTGCGCCGCCGCACCGCCGCCAAGGTATTAAATAAGGACGGCATGCCGACCGGCCAACGACGGCGTCGGCGGACAACGCCGACCACCCCACCACGTGGTCGGTGGTCAACGCCGACCGTCAATCCTCGTCCGCCGCTCGGCATGCCGTGGATAATATTTCTTTATTTATTTAATTTTTATTTTTATTATATTTGTAATTTGTATATTTTAATTAGTGTTAGTTATGTTAGTAAATTAGTAATTAAATATATACCGTAATTAATTATTTCTAAACTAAGTATGTAATTCATTAACAGTTGCAAAATAATAATTAGTCACAGTAATTAAAATAATTAAGGTGAATTAGTAGATATACGTAACAATTATTATTGATAATTGTAGATATGATAATTGAATATATTTACTGAATTAATAGTTCAAACAAAATACTTAGTAAATATATTATCAATTAATACACGCTAATATTTACAAATTCACTTTAATTACTAATATTTACAAATTCATTTACTAATATTTTCAAATGTTACAAATAAATATTCAATTGTCAAGTATGTAACTATCACAATAAGTGTTCATATAAGTACTTATATTTACTAGTCTCCCATAATTATCATGACTAAACCCTAATTTCCTAAGATTAATTAAATACAAGGACTAGACCCCTAACCGCTAAACCGTAACCGTTAAACCATGAACCCTAAATCCTAAACCCTAAACCCTAATCCCTAAACTTTATCTTTAATCTCTAAACAATAAGCCCGAAACCCTAAACCTTAAACCTTGAACCCTAAATCATAATCCCTAATCCCTAAACCTTATCTTTAATCTCTAAACAATAAACCCTAAACACTAAACCTTAAATCTTAAATCCCATACCCTAAACCCTAAACCCTAAACACTAAACCTTATCTTTAAATTCTAAATCCTGAATCCTAAACCATAAACCCCAAACCCTAAACCTTAAACCCCAAACCCTAAACCCATAACCCGTAACCATTAATCCTAAATCCTAAACCCTAAACCCCAAACCCATAACCCGTAACCATTAATCCTAAATCCTAAACCCTAAACCCCAAACCCTAAACCTTAAACCCCAAACCCTAAACCCATAACCCGTAACCATTAATCCTAAATCCTAAACCGTAAACCGTAAACCCTAAACCCAAAGTTGTAATTCCTAAACTTTATCTTTAGATTCTAAATCCTAAACCCTAATCCCTAAACTTTATCTTTAATCTCTAAACAATAAGCCCGAAACCCTAAACCTTAAACCCTGAACCCTAAATCCTAAACCCTAAATCCTAATCCCTAATCCCTAAACCTTATCTTTAATCTCTAAACAATAAACCCTAAACACTAAACCTTAAATCCTAAATCCCATACCCTAAACCCTAAACCCTAAACACTAAACCTTATCTTTAAATTCTAAATCCTGAATCTTAAACCCTAAACCCCAAACCCTAAACCTTAAACCCCAAACCCTAAACCCATAACCCGTAACCATTAATCCTAAATCCTAAACCCTAAACCCCAAACCCTAAACCTTAAACCCCAAACCCTAAACCCATAACCCGTAACCATTAATCCTAAATCCTAAACCGTAAACCCTAAACCCTAAACCCAAAGTTGTAATTCCTAAACTTTATCTTTAGATTCTAAATCCTAAACCCTAATCCCTAAACCTTATCTTTAAACCCTAAACCCTTAATTATCACTTTTAGGGTTCAAAATTACAGTTTACCATTAATTAACATGAGTAATGTTCATGACTTATTAGTAATTTTCATGTAGTTATACAAAAAATATGAAATTACTCATTTTTTATTATGACAATAATTGTTAATCTTTTTAATTATATTTACTCATTCACCGTAATTAAATTAAAAATAAATAAATAAAATTTAGGGGGAGTCGGCGTCGGATGTCGACCGCCGTTAAGTACTGTAGGCGTGGGACGCCGACCGCCGGTCGCAGCCATCGGCAGCCGAGGCCGACCATCCTTTACGGCTGTCGGCATCCAACGCCGACGGCGGCTCCAAACAGTCGACACGCCAACTTTTTTTTTAATTTTTAATTTCTTATATTTCAAATTACAGAACTATAATATTCTATTTATTTGATAACAACTTCATAATTTTATAAATAATTCATTATTTATGATTTTGTTAAGGAATGTATAAATTATTTCGAGTTGTAAAGTAATAATATTGGAAATTATGAATACTTAGAGTTTACGGTTTTGAAATCATACTTCAGTACTTTTAATTACGGACATTAGTAGTAATAATCTATACAGTTGAGGATCGGGACTATTATTACACGGGAATGTGAAGCGCTATCATGAGTAACTCGGTTAGTTCTCGTTGTTGTACGATATTCATGGTTTTTAATTATGTGGTAGGGTTTAGTGTTTATTGTGTTGTGAACGATAATTAACAACATATTACACCGACTCATACGTTGTGGTTAACCATGTTCAGGAGAGTTATAGTGACGATGACGATGTTGAGGAGCTGTTGAATTATGGAGTTTATTTCATCAACAGGGTGTTTTGCGACACAGTCGATGGCGGGTGTGCTGCGGCTAATGACATTGCTTTAGGCTTGGGGTTTCAATTGACGCGTGGCTCACATAAGAACAACCCGTGTGAAGAAGAAAAGTGTTTGTACTTATACTCCTCCCATGGTGGCAGGGCCCCATGACAATCCACAACGACTTCAGAGAGTTCACGTACAACTACAACATCCTTCACAAGTTGTACGTTCATGGTGTGTGTGCAACCTATTTTTGTTGACGCTGAGTGGAAATGGAGGATTGACACGAAAGATGATGTGAAACGCGGGAATTTTTGGTCATTTCTCAACCACCACTTCGAGTTGTGGCGTTAAGGTACACAACAACAGAATCAGCTTACCGACGAGATGAAAGATCACATTAGGCAGTTGGAGGAGAACCATGTTCCGCCAAGACAGATGAGGAGCATACTCAACAATGAGTACGACCGTCTGATCAACATAAAACAAATTTATTATGAGACGGTAAAAATACGGGGGTTTAGGTTGGGAAACATGAACCCCATGTAATGGACGGTGATAGAGGCGCGGAAAATGGGGTACTTTACGAAATACATAATGGATTCAAACGACCATGTCAGTCATCTATACGTGTCACATGCAGAGTGAATTCACATGTTGCACGCTTGGTATTTTGTCATCCTGATCGACTACACCTACAAAACCAACGTATACAAGAAGGCGGTTGTGCAGTTTGTAGGCGTGACACCTGTGAAGAAAAACTTTAATATTGGGTTGGCACTACTGGAAGATGAGACGAAAGAGTCGTATGCATGGGCACTGAACCAATTGCGATTGGTTCTTGGGGGCCGTGTGCCCAATGCCTTCGTCACGGATAAGGAACGTGGATTGGCAGTTGCACTACATGACATATTTCCTTCTTCGGCTCATTTGCTGTGTGTGTGGCACATGAAGCGGAACATCGAGGGTAGGGTAACGAGGTTGTATGACAGAGATGTAGCTGAGAAATTTGTCCGGGGTCCATGGGGACAAGTGCTTAATGCAAGAACCACCCAAATGTTATCCAGAAAATGGAGTGATTTGGTAGAAGGTTGATGGAGCGAAGAGCTTGTACAATATCTGGTTTCGGAGTGGCTCCTCGCAAAAAAAAGTGGGCGCGTTGCTACACAAACAAAGTGTTTCATCTCGGCAACACAAGCACAAACAGGGTGGAATCGGCACACTCATCCTTCAAGGCTTGGCTGCACACCTTGATCAGCAAGGCTGGCCGGCTATTCCGTGCATACGACCGCCTAATGGCAGGTAAAGTGTTGGAGATACAAAAGTCTATAGACGACTCACGGATGAAGGTACATATGGTAGTTCCAAATTTAGTGCATGTCTTCTTCACTATATGTGTAATGATCGACGAGTATTCCATGTTGTCGTTCGTCATTTGGGAGAAACCATACGTGAAGTTGAACATGGTCGTGAGCTTGTGGGCGATTGAGCAACTAGTTGAAGATCGGGCATTGGTGAGGTCATGCACGTGTGTGATTCGGACTACAAAGGGAATACCGTGTGGATGTGAAGTCCGGCGGTGTTTGAAGGAGGACCGATTGCTGTACAGGAGGCACCTGCACCGCTTTTGGGCCACCCTGGACTACACAGACCCATCCGACCGTGCAGAGTGGGAAAACGAAGCTCGTGCTGAGCGTGATGTTTGCCACGAAACAGTTGAGGATGTGGAGAGTTTGGGAGAGGCACATGTTCGCGCAGCGACCAAACTCCTCCAGTCCCAGTTATATCCAGAGGCAGAGGGTCTGCAGGATCCGAAGGCATTGGATGTTCCGAAAAGCAGACCTCTACGATGGAAAAATGGGAGAAGGTAAAATCTGCCACATCACGTAATAAGAAAACTGGTACGTGGTATGTGCAGTTTCGTTTTGCGATTACGAATCTCTTACAGTACCATGTAGCCTCCTAACACTTTTCTTGATGAAACAGGTAGTACGTCTACGTTGGACCGACAATGTGAATTCATGTACAAAGATTATATCCTGTAGAGTGTCAGAGAACTACTCATCGATTGGTACAACCCCTGGGCCAATGGGAACTGTGGTTTCTGAATTATAGCACACATTGTCTATGGAAATGAGGAAAGGTACCCGGAGATAAGGGAAGACCTTTAGGGCCTTGTGTCAGCGGGGTGAAATGCCGGGTACGACCAAGTATACTCAGCATCGGGACAAGACCAAGACTATGTCAAGAGAAGAGTGCTAGGTACTGAAGGGATTTGCCGACCCGAATCCTGGACGTGGGATGTCGATCTTATCGGACTTGCATCCCGCTAAAATTGGGCCTTTCGTGGTGTACGCATCCGCTAGGAAACCGATTAGCTAGCACACATACGAAACGACGTACTTACCGCTGCGTGCCCGACACGTTCAACGTCCATATCGAGTTGTGGAGTTGATATGCACGGGAAACCATTGGTTACAGATCCATTTGGTCAAGGTGGACATGGTGAGGTTAATGCTGCCTTTCCATCCGGTTTGGAAAGGGGCGGAGGGGAGGACTCGCACAACATTATGGCATGACATCTACCGGGATGAACTACAGTTGTTTCGCGATTGTGGGGGCATAATCTGAACTCCCCCAACCCCGGAGTTGATGATGTATTTGATGTTTCAGATTAAGGGACGGTTGGTTTCTATGTTTATTTGTACGCATTTGAATTATGTATTGAATAATAATTTATGCAAACTCTGTACGTTTCGTTGTGTGAATATTTGACTTCCTACGGTAGTAAATGTTGGGCTGAATTATTTGTGTATTCAACCACTAACAGAAGTTTAAGAAAACATGAATGTCAGATACATAAGTCTCGCGATCACAATGCAATATAACTAATAGTTACGATAATGTCAGCGGTGTGAAAATGCAATCCCAACATAAGTACAAGTTACGATAATATCCAAATGAAAGTACAATATAGTAGTGAAATGGAAAACGAGCGGCTACGGAGCATACTGAGACCACAACCCGCGCATGCGCTCAACGACATTGTAGTACTCTCGCGCCCGATGAACGAACTCGTCTGATCCATCACACTGGTACAAGGAGGCCAACCCAGCGTAGAAAGACCGCATAGCCTGCTCTGGGGCCTCCACAAAAATTAATAATGACTATTACAACCAAGTTCGTTAATGGAAATTAAAATGCAAAACAAAGTATTCTGTAACGATACGAACTAGCGGTGGGTGTGGCATATCAGCTGCGCGCGTGGGGGCGATTTGTGGGTGTGTACGGTCGAGGTACCACCCCATGTACTACACAGATGCGTTATCGTCAGGCGCTCCGGACATACTACAAGTGCTGAAGTACATCAGGGCCAGCAATTGCTTAAACCGGCTAAGTCAAACTTGGAGTGTCTAACTACGAACTGCGTCCCATCCGCCGGTCGAGAAGCTAACTCCGGCGTGAGAATCGAATCCGGGATCGCTTGTCGGTAGCCGTACTGACGCAAAACACGGCTGGGATAGTGGGGCTCAACGTAGTCGAATGTATGTATGCCTCCACAATACATGAACCACCGAGCCTCACCGTCAAAGTCAGGTGTACCGAACAGAAGCCAATCGACGTGGGTGTGCGTCATCCCATCCAGAACGGATCGTAGTGTGTCTAGCCCCAAATCCGCATCAGCTAGTTTCTCAACGATACTCGGCCCTTTCCCACCTCCCAGCAAGTGCCTCCCCACTAGCACGTGGGGTCAGGATCTGCCTACAACTCAAGCTCGGGAAGTACTCATAGATCTACGACTGCAGCAGAGTAAGACAGCCTGACAGGGACGTAGATCCCGCACGAGAAGCAACCCCGAGGTGCCTGTACAGGAAAGCTAGTGTAGTCGCACCCCAACTGTACTCTCGAGTCATCCACACGTCTCGCAACCCCTCGAGAATCCCAATACGGACACGATTCTAACTCCTGTCACAAAAAATCGTAGAACCCAGCAGCCCAATCAAGTAGCAAATGGCTGTGCTCGCATCGTCAAGGTATCCAACCTCAGCAACCTCGACTAGGTGGTCTAGATGAAACCCACATGCGCTGTAGCACTTCTGTCTGATATCATCCCCATCAACATTAAGAATAGTGGTGAGCTGCCTCACATACCTGTTCTCGCCCTCCGAACTAAGCTGGGTTCCTCGAATGTGGAGCCTCAATAGGTACAACACGTCGTGTAGGGTAATCGTGATCTCTCCGAATGGCATGTGGAAGGTGTTGGCCTCTGTCTGCCACCTCTCAACGAATGCCAACAACAAGGGAAGATCTGAACTCCACGACATAACCTGACTAAGGTGCGACGCCCAGAGGCATCAACCTGTTGCCGAGCCTCTGAGGAATGCCACTGGAACCTCTCCAGCCTTATGACCCTAGCCTTCGCAAGGCGGAGTCTAAACCGTGATGCCAACCTGGAGTCCAAACCCTGCGTCCAGAGGCGGTGGCTATGTGACTGCCGAAACTAGAGATCACAGTATGGATCCGGGGTCCACCCGAAGCTGGACCAGTAAGCAACCACTCTCCGCCGATGCTGCTGGAGTGGACCCCTGCAAAACGCGCTCCTCTGCCACGTCTAGGGCCCACAGTAGACGAACCATGCGACCCACGAGAGGATCTAGTACCCGCTCCAGAGCCAGATGAAGCTGCTGCACCTCTCCCTGATGGTCTCTTCCGTGAGAGTGCCTATCTAGCAAGAAAGGGAGAAACGAGACATCACAATCGTCATCATCATCGTTGTCACCGTCCGACGGGATCTGCTCATCGTCGCCGTCGGAGTCATCCCGAATGGTATGGATGTCATCGGCCAAATCCGAGCCTGGCTAGCAAACATCTCATCAACAGTCACCTCCCTCCGCCAGAGTGCAGATCGGGGTCCACGTATGTCGGTTCAGGAATCCGAAACTGCGTACTAGACTACCCATCACCCCCTAGCCTAGATTTCTTTCCCTTCCATATCTCCTGCACCAATTTTCTGTCTGATCCAGAGATAGCACGATCGATAAACCGTGGCAAGTCATCATATCCCATCGACATCGCCTCTAACTATATATGCAATTGAAATCGTAACTATTAATTACAAAACTAACACTTTAAATCTGAACTAATAATTACAAATGTTTAACTTGTATTCACTATTTCATATGAAATATATTAGTGGATTCCTATTTCACCTTAATTATCATAACTAATATCTAATTTTCAATTATTAGTAAAATAAATATGCAATTACGAATTATATAGATTCATCTCTAATTTTCAAATAATTTTTGGAAATGAACTTATTAACTTAAATTATAATAAGTAATTATTAATTACTTATATTTATTACCATATTTACTAATTTGATACTTTCGAAGTTAATTGTTATAATATTAATTAATAAACCCTAATTAATATTTAATAATTAATAAACTAACCTTAATTTTTCATTTCGAATAACTATGAATTGTAATCATTAATCCCTAATTTTAAATTATTTTTCGTATATGGACTAATTAACTTAAATTATAATAATTAATTATTAATTACTTATTATTTATTACCAAATTTAATAATTTGGTAATTTCGAAGTTAATTGATACAAATATTAATTAATTAACCCTAATTAATATTTAGTAATTAGGAAGTTAACCTTATTTTTACATTTCGAATAACTATGAATTATAATCATTAATCCCTAATTTTAAATTATTTTTCGTATATGGACTAAGTAACCTAAATTATAATAAGTAATTATTAATTACTTATTATTTATTACCAAATTTACTAATTTCGTAATTTTGAAGTTCATTGTTACAATTTAATTAATTAACCCTAATTAATATTTAGTAATTAGTAAATTAACCTTAATTTTTCATTTCGAATAACTATGAATTATAATCATTAATCCCTAATTTTAAATTATTTTTCGTATGTACTAAGTAACCTAAATTATAATAAGTAATTATTAATTACTTATTATTTATTACCAAATTTACTAATTGGGTAATTTCGATGTTAATTGTTATAATATTAATTAATTAACCTTAATTAATATTTTGTAATTAGTAAATTAATTAATCGATTAATTATTTAATTATCAAGGATTAATTATTACCTATTTCATTATTAATTAACTAAACTAAATATAATTGTTAATTTAGTTTAAATAATAATAATAATTAAAAAACCGATCGGCGTGCCGACAGTTTTAATTTTTTTTGGTACCTGTATGGGCGGCGACGGGCGGGGTGCTGGCAACGGTGCTGGCGGAGGGCGACGGCGTGGGGCGGGCATGTGGGGGCGGGCGGTGAGCGGCGGCGTGGGGCGGGCAGGTGGGGGCGGGCGGTGAGCGGCGGCGGCAGGCAGCGTGGGGCTTCGGCTGCGGTGGGTGGACGGTTTCGGGGATTGATTTCAGAGAGTATTTCGATTGTTGAAAGTTTACGAAAGTTAGGAAATGTGTTTCATTCAACCCCCAACTTGTGTATTTGAAGGGGAGTTCGAAGAGTATTCACATAATTTGACATTCATAAATTAAATAATAGAGCGTTTGACAATAAAATTTAATGAGTTTTATAGCCGTCAAGTTTTCCTATGAAGAAAGAAATACCCGTTTTTCCATTATACTTATCTCTTTAGCTAATGCGCTTTCTCTTTCATTTTTCTTAATCGGCTGACTCCTTTTTTTTTTGCTTTCTTATTCGTCTAACTGCTGCATATTCATATCCTTGTTACTTCATTTGATTGACAATACTCATCTTCTTCTTCTTCTTGTGGGTTCTTCTCTCTTTTCCTTTTCTGGCCCCAAATTATTCATTATCCAGCTTTGATCCGTGTCTTCTTTGATCCTTCATCTGGGTTTGTTTGAGATTTTGGTTTTGGTCATTTGGAATTCATTCTGGGATTTTTCTGTTGTATATCTTTGTGTTCACAATTGTTGTGGATTGTTTTGGGTAGGAGGTGCTGAGAAGGAACTGGATCATAATATCTCGTGGTAAAAAATGGGTACCAACTGGAATTTCAACAACATCACCAACGATTCAGCGCAGCCGCCGGGGAACAACATGGCATTAACGAGGCAATTGTCGTCAATATACTCGTTGACGTTTGATGAGTTCCAGAGCAGTGTAGGTGGGATAGGGAAGGACTTTGGGTCGATGAACATGGATGAGCTGCTGAAGAACATATGGAGTGCTGAGGAGAATCAGAATCAGAATCAGGTCAACATGGGGGCAGCAGAGGACGGCGGTATTCTGCTGCAACGACAAGGATCATTAACGTTGCCTAGAACTCTGAGCCAGAAGACAGTGGATGAAGTTTGGAAGGACGTATGGAAGGATTATGGGAGTGGGAGTAGTGGAGTAGGAGTAGGAGATAGTGGATCAGGAAGGAATCCGCAAAGGCAGCAGACATTGGGGGAAATTACATTGGAGGAGTTTTTGGTTAGAGCTGGAGTTGTTAGGGAAGACATTACTACACCTGTAGTAGCAGCTGGAAAAGTTCAGCAGTCAAATGGAGTAGTAGGGGTTTCTCCTTTTGGGAATAACACTACTACTGTTGGGTATGGAATTGGGTTTCAGCAAAGCAACGGAGCAAGTCATGGAGTGGGTTTGAGTAGCGGTAGTAATAATCCCAACTATGGTTCAAATTCGAGTTTGAATGTGAATGGTATTATTAGATCCAATCAAGTGCAGCCACAGTTACAGGTGCATCAGCATCAGCATCAGCATCAGCATCAGCCTCCTCAAATATTTCCAAAGCTGCAGGGTAATGTGGGATATGGTGGAATGATGGGGATTGGGGATCAAGGGTTGAATATTCAAGGAATGGCTGGATTAGGAGGAGGGTCATCGCCAGCTAGCCAGGTTTCATCAGATGGGATTGGGAAGAGCAATGGGGAGACATCATCAGTGTCGCCTAGTGTACCATATCCGTATAGTGGGGGTGTGAGGGGGAGAAGAGCTAATACAGCAGTGGAGAAGGTGGTGGAAAGGAGGCAGAAGAGAATGCTCAAGAATAGAGAATCTGCTGCTAGGTCTAGAGCTCGTAAGCAGGTTAATGTTGCTTCTGTCTCTCACTCTGCTTCCTTGCTTCTTTTATTTGACACCTTGTATATATATTTTCTGTTTTGTTTTTATTTTGTGCAGGCATATACTACGGAATTAGAAGCAGAAGTTGCTAAGTTAAAAGAGGAGAATCAACAGTTGAAGAGGAAACAGGTAACATTCATTCATTCATGCTTGCTGTTTTTGTATAGACTATTGGGTGGGGTGGGATGTTGAACACCTTGGTTTGGTTGGTGCAGGAAGAAATGACGGAGATGCAGAAAAATCAGGTTTCTCTCTGTGGAATGGAAACTACTGCTCCTTCCTTCCCCGAACCTCTATGAATATTTGATATCAAAACCCTATGGCCTTAGCCTTAGTTTAGTAAAGTGACGGTTTGTTCTGGATGGTATTATGACAGGTAATGGAGATGATGAACATGGAGCAGGGAGGAGAGAAGAGACGGTTGCGAAGAACTTTGACCGGTCCTTGGTGAAAGAAAGCATTTGGTTTTCATTTTTTGTGAAGATGTTCGAGATGGGATTACAACACTTGACATTTGTAGATAGGTGGTACAAACAAGCTCCCAAAACAACCATAGCCAGAGATACAACTTCTTTCTCCTCTTGTTTCTTTCTCGTTATTATTATTTTTTTCTTTCTAATTTGGTATTATTAGCTTAGAAAATTCGGTTGGTGTTATTTTAGCTGAAAGGATGAGACTTTTTGTTGTAGATTCATTTCTGTTTTCGAAATTGGAAAAAATGAGAATGTAGTTGGGTGGGAAATGGAAAATTGTAACCAACTCAACCGATTATAAGCACTTATATAAGTTATTAAATTATTAAAAAGCATAACCAACTCGACACTGGTTTGAACCTTGGGAGGTGTGTATATAAATAACAAGTTATAGATGTTTTAACTATTTTGAAAATGTTATACAACATGATCCATACAAGTGACTAGACGCCAGACCACAACAAACAATTCACACAACATTCAGTTCAGATTAGAAATCAGCTGCCCAGGTTACAGCATCCAACAAATCAAGCTTCCTTTACTTTGAACAGCGTGCAAATGTGCAGTGTAGCTCCCTCTAGACGCCCTTCCAAGATATCATCCTCCTCCGGTCCTTCCCTCTATGTAGCCTACCCATAATTGTACCAATAACCGGCTTTGACAAACCGGCATCAACAACGTGGCTATTCTTCTCGCTACGTGACGCTTCCTCGTCTATAAGATGGTCAAACAACATGGCAAGACATAGAATTTGGTGCCCTATCATGTAGTTTTCTCCATCATTTGGCACTAATTCCAGTATATTGAGGTTTACCTACACAGAACACAGCCCAGACAACAAAACGGATTCCCATCAATACATTCCAAGAGGCCATGAGGTAATTTATGCAAAGCTAAGTAGACCAAAACTGCTCACCTCTGCTTCAATGGCACGAAGTTCGTTGTACCATTTAGAATCATCAACTTCATTCTGGATTCCTTCAGAACGACATATGCCCAATGAAAACAAAGGTGGCCTTAGAGGATACTCCATGCTAATCTTAATCTGTCATGGAACATGAACGAATCCAGGTCAAAAGTTTATTCTCTTCAAATTATGCTATTATTACCAAACTAACACAAAGTTAAAAGTACCTTTGCTTCTAACTTCACACTCCTCCCTTCGGAGCTCAGTTTTCTTGCCAAGACAAGGGAATACTCTTTAGCACCAAAATCAACCCAGGATTCTGAGGAAATTGAATGGCTTCGAATCGAATCCATATCATCTGCCTCTTGCTCAGTTGGGGCAAGCTCATCATGATCACTATCAATATCTAATAGTAGTTCTAAATCTTCATCATATTTCTTAAAGCTTTGTGACTTAACCTTGTGCAGTGGAGATATAATGCTCTTTGAAATCAAAGCCAGCTGCCTAGACCGCTCTGCATTGGACACCATTGAATCATCTGCCATGGAACCCCTCTGAACCAAGGATGGGAGCTCCCCATCTTCCCTCATACCCTCTAACACTTCCTTTGAAGTACTAGATTGTCCATTATCAACATCCATGTGTTCCTCGACTTCATCCGTAGGAATGGCATGCAAGGAAGAAACCTGATTAGGTAGCGGCCCTAGAGATGACCAACCATCCAAACTGCACAAAGGAGTATGCAAAGCCCATGGAATGCTTTCACAATTCATAGAAGGCCACTTAAGCTGCATAAGCGAATCGAGCTGCTCCCTGTAAGTAAATCTAGAAAATGCCAAATTTTCAACATAAAATATGGAAAAACGTTTACTTAAATGGAAGATACCAGTACCAGTCCTAGCCAGTCAACCTATCGTTTAAACGCTACTAAGCAAGTTGCCCCATAGTCATATACAATCGATTTCATACTATCCTCTATTCCTTGAATCACAACACTCCCTACCAACTATATAAAATGACGACTCACACAAGAGCCAGCTGAGCCCTTTTCCGAGAGCGAATTCTTTCAACAACTGTCTGCACCCGATTCTGTTGTCGATATAATGATAGTCCAGATACAGCATCAGTTTTAGATGTTTCACTACTTGATTTTTCATGACTACTCAGCAATGGTGGCATCTCTGGTAAGAAATCAATTCCGGCCAAATGTTGAGCCCACTTATATGGACGAGAAGTTTTCTTCTCATCAAAGGCAAGTGAACTACCAGCTGTGAGCTTGGCAGGCTGCAGTAATCAAAGTATAAAAAATCAATATGGGAATAGACAGACTATACTAAACATCAAAAGCAGACGCCAATAGTATCTTTACCTGGTGAGGAAGTTCAGTCCCAGTGTCATTAGGGAATAAGTTGCACAGGATGTTATTCTCAGCTCCCTCGTGTGAATCTTCCACTCCAACACAGACTACGTGTAGCTTTAACAGGTATTCAAACTTCAAAGTAAAGAGTTTCGTGGATTTGGGATCAGAAGCCTCATCATCGTATATGTGAAGGAGGAGCTTAAGTGGGTGAACTTGATGTAACCCTGCCTGATCAGTATTCTCCTTACTCGGGGCCCTTTTAGGTCGCTTTCTCCTTCTTTGCACATCATCTTCGTCCTCAGGTACATCATCATCAACCCTCAGAGTCTCTACATTGGCAGATGCACCTGAACCATTCAATAATATAATACCATTCAGTTTCTCTCCCTCTAAGTAGGGGTTTGAAGGGATAACAGAACGGATAAACTACAAATAATATATCTGATGGATCAAAGAAGAATTGGGAACACAATTTCTTCCAGTCAAATAGCTAGCCCTTAACTGGTTTCTTTACTCGCTTGCTGGCGAGCAAAATTTTGAGCATCTTTTAAACTCCCAATAATATCAACGTCAATCTCTTCACCAAACGCCTCCTTCTGGGCCACCAACTGAGAGAAGATCACATAGAGAGGAGGAGGAAGTAGCTCTGCTGAGCTATACTGTTTTAGTTTCTTAGTATGCAGAATCACCAATTGGTTCTGTACAGGCAACGATGCTTTCTTGAGTGACTTAAGGTGTGATGGAAGACTTGACAAGAACTTCTTCCTATTTGCAATCATCTCCAGAAGGCTTTTCTTCTGTGATTCCAGTTTCTCACGAAGCTTGCAAAGCTCCTTTCGCTGATTCAAACAAAACAAAAATATATGAATAAGAATGACACCCTCACACAAACACAACAAGCACCATACTTCAGTTACGGTTACCTGGTGGAGCTCAAAGTTGAGTCTTTTGAGCATCAAATTCTGAGAGCCATCGCTCGACAAGACGAAACTCTTGATATCATCTGGCGCATCTCGAAAGAACTCCTCTTCAGGAAGGAGCTGGATGTCTGGATACTTGGATTTGAAGTCTTTACAGGCCTTTATAGCTTTGACGTAATGGCTCTTCTCATACATCAAGTTATGCAGCTGCAAAGTCGTGAAATCCACAGGAGTCTTGGCACGCTCCGTGTCCGCCTTCACTCGATCTTCGTGCAGCAAAATCGACCTATTGACCTGCGCAATTATTTTGACCCAGCGTGTCGAAACCCTAGAATATCAACGGATGACGGATAATAAAAGAGGGAGGGGAAGACAGAAAGGAAAAATTGCTGAATTTGAAGCGGCAGACCTGGCGGAGAGTGACGAAATGAAGAAACGTTTGAGTAACGAGCTCCCGGAGCTGCGATTTGTCCTTGCTGTCTTTTTTCATGGAGACGATCTGGGAGACGATTTCCTCCACCGAAGCTTTGCTATCTCGGAGAAGGTCGTATGCCGACTTGCCGTTCTTGAGCAGCTGCAGGTCCTCATCCATCGCGACTGCTTCCACTATCTCCCCGTCCTCCATCATCGTCGACTATATACACAGTTTCCGAGTTACAGCGTCACCGAGCCGGGTCGTTTACAGCAGTCGGCCATCGCTACGCGGGCCGCGATATAGCGTTTTCTCACTTCAGCTAATGGTTCCAGCTGCGGGATTTTGATGATCCGGTGACGTCGTTTCAGTATGCACTGCTTGTCGGGAGAGTGAAAACGGAGCTTAATATCCATTGTGGGTCATCGACCTATTGGTTTCTAACACCGTGGTTATTTACTTGTAACGTACCACTAACCTATTTTACGGTTAATAAAGTAACTAAATCTCTTAACGACGTCCTAGATTTCGAATTAAACAACGCGCTAGATAGAGTGAATTACACTATTTTCCTTCCGTAAAATCGAAATCTATATAAGAGGTTCAGAATATCGACGAACTCAAACACTCTCAAACTATAAACGAAGATCCGAACGATAATCCAAAGGAGAAAGCGAAGATCCATCGAGCCTCCAATCAAGTACGAAGTAGAAAAAAATAGAAACGGTACCGGCAGGTCGGCGATTTCGGCCACATACAAATTCGGCAGGCCGACGATTCCGTCTTTTTCATACTCAATGATTGCCAACTCGATGCTAAAGTTCTTCCGCACCAGAGTCATGCCAGTCAACTAGATCAATGGCTTCCTATAGAGGTTGTTATTGAAGATCGAGTCAATTAGAATCACAAACTGTTAGAATCGAACAAGAAAATTAGGGTTACCGATTTGGCTGAGTGGTGGACTAGGTCGCTCTCTTAAAGACGTTCACGACACTGCCTCGATTGCTCAATCGCGCACAACAGACTATCAACCGGGTCGCCTCCGGGATAAAACAACCACTCAATATTCTTCTTATTTGTGCGGAACAAGAAGCTCTCTGAATATAATCCCTCTCTGTTTCTCTGCTCAATTTCTTTTTTCTATATGTCTTTTTGGGCTAGCCTTCTTTGTTATTTATAATAGCATATGGCTGCTCCAACAAATTGATCAATTAGAGCAAATCAAGTGATTGTGCAATCAAGAGCAAATCAAGTGATTGTGCAATTAATGTGATGATCAATTGGAGCAAATCAAGTGATTATGCAATCAAGGAATTAAGCATAGAAAGTGGATCTTTAAATATAATTTAACAATTATCTCTTCAAATATAAAGTCTCATCTAAGTCATAATAGATGTTTCTATCCGTGTAGGGCCTTTTGAATTTCTTGTTGATTTTGTGGTGCTTTATACACATGGTGATTGCAATATTCCGCTAGGGCACCCATTTTTAGCTACTACTGAAGTAGTAATTGATGAGTTCAAGTGTTGTTTAACCTTGAAAGTGGGAGAGGACGAAGTTACATTTCGATTAAAAGATGGCATGAAATACTCTAATGTACATGATGATAGTAATATCTCCGAGGACTTCCAAGATGCATATGAAAGGTTCTATTGAGATGGGTTAGATGATATGGAGCAGAGAGCACAAGCAAAAGCTCTCAATTAACTCGAATCTTACTTTGGACCACCACCAATGTTGGAGCTTCCCACGATCCCCAAGATCACACCAGTGTTACAACCCTAACAAGATCAACATGGAGGTTGATGTCAAACTAGTGTTACAACCCCAACAACGACTCAACCCAGCCATGTGCGAAGTCGTGAAGAAGGAATCACTCAAACTTTTGGATGCATGTATCATTTATCCAATTTCTTACAGTCATTGGGTTAGTCCTATGAAGGTTGTGCCGAAGAAAGGCGGCTTCACGGTTGTCACCAATGATAAAGGAGAACTAATTCCAACTCACACAGTTACTAGATGGAGGGTCTGCATCGATGACATGTGTCGTAATGATGCTACTAAGAAGGATCACTTCCCACTATCGTTCATCAATCAAATGTTGGAACATCTCGCTGGGCATGACTTATACTATTTTCTGTATGGGATGTTAGTGTACTTCCAGATACCAAACAAACCTAAAGATCAAGAGAAGACCACTTTCACATGCCCCTTCAGCACATTCGCATACCGGCAAGTTCCCTTTGGCCTTTGCAATGAACTGACAACTTCTCAATGGTGTATGATATCGATCTTTAGGGATATATATACCAGAAGACGTTGTTGAAGTTTTCATGGATGACTTCTCAGTTTACGAAGACTCCTTCTCCAAATGTCTAGCCAACTTGGAGAAAGTCTTGGCAAGTTGTGAAGAAACTCATCTAGCTTTGAGTTAGGAGAAGTGCCATTTCATGGTGGAGAAGGGAATTTTACTAGGCCATAAGGTCTCCAAATGAGGTATTGAGGTGGATCAAGCTATGGTTGAAACCATCTCCCAATTTCCCCTCCCACTAATGTGAAAACTATTCATAGTTTCATATGACTTGGATGCTTTTATCATTGTTTCATTAAAGATTTCTCTTAGATAACCTATGACTAGGTTATTAGAGGAAGATGTGGATTTTTTTCTCGATGATAACTACTTGTAGGCACCCATCTTGGTGGCCCCGGATTGGGAGGCGCCCTTTAAACTAATGTGTGATGCTAGTAACTTTGCAGTAAGGGCAAACTTGGATAGCAAAGTGAGAAGAGGTTCCACCCCATATACTTTGCGAGCAAGACGTTGAATGACACGCAAAAGGAATTACACTACCTAAAAGGAGCTAATTGCGATTGGCTTCGCATTCGATAAGTTTCGCTCTTATTTAGTATTGTCTTATACTACTGTTTTCACTAACAACTCTGCTCTTAAGTATCTTCTAGCAAAATAGGAGGCAAAGCCAAGGTTGATTCGACGGGTGTTGCTCCTCCAAGAATTTGACATCACCATAAACACAAGGCGGGAGTTGAAAACATTGCCGCTTATCACATGTCACGCCTTAAAAGGCCTTATTTGGGAAAGTTTGTTGAAGCTGAAATCAATGAGCGTTTCCCTAATGAGCATCTACTTTTCTTAGAAGAAGTGGAGCAGGTATCAAAGAATCATACGTCCAAACTTCCATGGTTTTCCCCTATAGCCAACTTCCTTGCTTCCGGAATACTACCAGATTATTACAACCATCGGCAGAAGAGGAAACTGATCTTCGATTCCAAGGACTATATCTAGGATGATCCTTACCTTTATCATTTGGGATGTGACGGCATCTGCAGATGTTGCTTCACTCTTTTTGACGCCACTACCATACCGGCCCTACCGAGGGACATAGTGGAAATTGCATCACCCGCAAGATCCTCGAATCATGCTTTTTTAGGAAAATCAGGAAGGACCGCTGTGAGTTCATGAAGAATTGTGATGTATGCCAACACATGTAATATTTCTAATAGGAATAAAATGTGTATGACTATTTCTATGCCTATATAAGTATTTGATGTGTGGGTTATTGATTTTATGGAGTCTTTCCCATTGTCCCATGATAATAAGTATATTCTTGTTGTAGTGGATTACGTTTTTAAGTGGGAAGAATCGCAACCGTTGCCCACTAGTGATGTTGGGATAGTAGGAAACTTCATATAACGTATTTCATGCATTTCAGCACCCCTCGTGCTATCATGAACAATCTGGGTACTTCACTTTCAGGGTCAATTTCGATTGAGTTTTTCAAAAAATTGCTGTAACTTAACGTTTGATCACCACTTACCACACATAGGCAAGTGGTGAAGTCGAAGTAAAAAATTGTGAGCTCAAACGAATCCTTGATAAGTCAGTCGATCAGTCTTGCAAGGACTAGTCGATTAGGCTTGATGAGGCTCTCTGGGCCTATTGAACCGTTTTCAAGACTCCTATCGGCACTTCTACGTATCGACTAGTTTATGGCAAGACTTATCATTTCTCAGTGGAGCTTGAGGATAAGGCATGGTGGGCCATAAAGTTACTAATGATGGATTCTAGTCTCGTAGCTTCAAAAGAAAAATCAGTTTCTTGAGTTAGCATAGTGCATATATCATGCTTACGAGAGCTCTTGGCTCTATAAGGAAAAGATGGAACACATCCATGATGCTAAGCTTCAAGGTGTCAAGAAATTTAATAAAGGAGATAAGGTGCTACTCAACAACTCTCGCCCTTGGCTCTTCCCGAGAAAGTTGCAATCAAGATGGTTAGGACCTTATGAAGTCTCAGAGTCTTTCCCATACGCAACCGTCAAAGTTACCCATCAAGAGCGAGGGACATTCAAGGTCAACAGTCACCGTATCAACTGGTATCTCAGTTCCAAACCTTCTGATTGAGTCGAAGTTCATTACTTCAACAAAGCTTTGTAAAAAGGCCAGGTATATTCTAGCTCAAAGACATTGAAGAAAGAGCCCTTCATGGGAGGAAACCCGTGTTTAGAGTCGGTCGTGTTCTTTATTTTTTTTTAGTCAGAATTCATGAATAAGTGTTAGATTGAGTCTTGGATGATGCAACCTGGATCCTGGTCATGTTTTCAAAATGCTCGTGTCGGTCATTTTGGTCGTGTCGTGCAAAATTTGATAGGAGTTTAGGCCAAATAAGAGTAGACAGAGTCATTCGCCATTGTCTATATCTACCTCCAATGTCATTTCACCTTCTCTTCTCTTTTTTGTCCACATTACAATCTTGAATAAAAGATCTCTATACTAGTGTTTGAAGTGCTTTGATGTGATGAGTAAAAGTAGGTTGATGTGCAAGTGTTGGAAGCGCACCTCAAAGTTGATAAATGAATGCATAAACACATATCCTTAAACACTTTGAGTAAGACGATCTCGACTTCACTTTTATTTCCTACCCATTGAGAGAAAGTCTAGATGGGTGGAATAACATGCCTGATGATGTGTGGCAAGTTGGGGAACTTCTTGCGAGGTCTTTATTTCCTAAATTGGACTTAGTGTTAAAGGTTTGCTAGCATGTTTAGCAGTTGTATGGTAGTTTATATGGTTGAGGAGTATGAGAACGTGAAGTATGATAACTGCTCTTAATTAGTTAACTGCTTCTCCCTCGAAACCTGATAGGGAAGAACCTCTCGATTTTCCATCATGTACTTTGTTCAAATTCTCCCTTGAATAAAATTGATTTTGATATTAAAAAAAGACTGTGGAATATAATGGTACCTCATAAACGTATGGGTTAAAAATCAGGAGTGCATGGATTCGTTAGGATTATGTCAAGTATGTTGAATCAGCATTTTTCTCGAGGACAAGCAAAACTTAAGTGTGGGGTTATTTGATGATGTTCAATTTACCACGTTCATCGCCCTCATTTAAGCGGCATTTCATGCATTTTTGCATAGCTTTGGGTAGAAGTTTACGGTGTTTCTTACATTTTAAGTTTCTATCTCATTTTAGTGTCTTAGACCCGTTTTGTGGACCATTTGATGTCGTTTCGGTGTGTTTTGTTTATAGATTTTAGGTACTTGACGACATCAAGGTATTATTCAAAAGTCATAAAACATGCATAGACAAGGTAGGACAAATTGGAGGATCAAAATCTATAAGTACCAAGGTTTGGTAGAGAACGTGCCTAAAAATTGGTACAAAACGCGCCTAAACATACCCTTTTAGGCGCGTCCAGTGCCATCCGCCAGCAGAAAGGATCCCCACTCCTATGTAAAAACTAACCCACCTTCATTCGGGAGAGACCTTTTTTGGACGAAGTTTGAGAGCTGAAAATAGAGACTTCCGAGCAATGAGAAGGCATCGATTTCAAGGAGGTCGAATCGTAAGAAATAATCAAGACTAACGAGTCCCGTTCTTCGGAGTTCTTCGGCAAAATTAGGGTTTTTGAAATTTCTTCTTGCGAACCTAATTCTATTTTTTTCCTTTGTTGATTTGAATTTATTCTTCGAAGTTATGAGTAGCTAACCTTCTCTTTCTTAGATTAGATGAACCTTAGATGATGATAAACGAATGATTTCTTGAGTCCGACGCTTTTATGCAATTTAGCCGAATTTCAGTTTATGTTTGATTTCGTTTCCATTCTTGTTCTTGCATGATCAACTTGAATAGGATTTCGTTATATTTTTGATTTTCTCGAAATTAAACAACTAGGTAAGTCGTTAACCCTAAGAAGGGAGCTAATAGACTAGTCCGTCGTGAGTGTAATTCTTGTTTGATTTATCACCATAGAGATTTTAGATCTTCGTCTCGAAAGATCGGAATTTGATACTAGGATCTATAGTAGGTTAGCAGTCCTGAAAGGGCATGACTTAAGTAGAGAAGAATTGAGATGATGAATTAGCTTTGTCTTGTCTTGCATAAATTGGAAAAGTTGAGTATCGTTCGTTTGTTTGGATAACGTAGTCTAACCAGTTTCATCCAATTTGGTTAAACAACTATTCATGTATTCTTGCAACCTTTGTTTTAGTTTTTTGTTATTTTCATTTAATTGATAGATTGATAATCATTGAACCTACACCACAAAAATCATTTAAATCGATTGACATTGTTCACAACTCTAAGTAAACGCAACCTTGAGACCCTAGGGAAATTTGACCCTGATTATACTTTGATGGTTAGGTTATTTTTGAACGCTCGCTACAAGTATGTCACCTGACCAAGACATTCATTCCTTTGGTGACTTTCTTCGGGAGGAGGGAGCAGAATATCATGTTTGTATCCAGAGCTTAGATAACATATTTAGGAGGGTCTCCTTCCCAGCTGGTGATAGTGTAAGATTGTGACACCCCGATTTTGGGTCATCTGTTGGTTCATGTTTTTGGGTTGAGTCAGCTGGGTTTCAGTCTGATAGGTGAACGATCACGGGCGTTACCAAGAGTCTGTCACTGGTGTTGTTGCCAGACCGACCACCCTCGTGGTCAATAGTTAGTCAAGAGCGTGACCATCAGAAGATCACCGACATCACCATTAGTATGCCACAAGCGTGGTTGTCAGGCAGCCACAGATGTGGTTGTAAGTCCATCACGGGCATGGTGGACTTTTTATAAAAGTTAAGAGTCGCAACCTGCAACTCAGAATTTCAAAAACACGAAACCTATGAGCGATGATTCTCTCTCAGAAGATGAAGGAGATTGATCAAGGAGAGAAGATAGAGCCGATCGGTCCAGGATCAGAGATAGAGGGTTAGAGAGGCGAAGAGAGGCGAATAGAGGCATGGGAAGGTAAACAATCATCTTATTTTTTCTCTTAATCCCATAGTTTAAAACTCACAAAGGAAAACCATACAACTAGGGTTTTTGGAGATTCAATTCTTGATTGGTCTCTTTAGCTCTAGCAGGACAGGAGGATTGAGCTTTGAGATGGAAGACATGAACCAAACTCTACCGAGAAGCAATCAGAGGTGGGGGTTTAAGATTATGTTCTGCTTTATAAGCATAGAACTATAGTAGGATGACTAAGAATCCACCAACGGGATTTCTGTCGTGATAGTATTCATGATGTTGAGCGAGGGCTCTCAAGACTGTACAGTAGCATGTGATCTACTATACAAATGTTGTGATGTGATTTAGAGTGAGGGCTCTCAGGAGTGTACAGTAGCGTGTGATCTACTGAACATTGAGATATTATAGTTTGAGCATAAGCTCATGGCGTTTGAACTGTGGCGTGTGATTCACAATTCATGATAAGACATGATAGGCCTAGCTAGACTAGCTCATAATTTATTATGCGTCGGTCACCCACCCATGGATTGCACAATCCCATAGGATTTCATGTATCATGCAGGACGTGTTGAGTATGCCTTCAGAAACTGCTCTCCCGAATATTCAGGGTGGTTTCATGGTGTGATCCACCATGAGACTGTCCACACACATAGGGGTGGCTGATGTTAGGATGATGCCTGTAGGACCACATGGTCACCTTATTAGAGAAGTGACTTGGATGATCCTTATGTTATATTCTCAGTCTCAGTTCAGTCACAGTTCTACACAAGTCTTGATAGCCACTCAATGCTTATCACTGACCCTAGTAGACGTTGTTTTCCTTGGTGTATTTATGTGTTTCAGTCATAGGTACTGGAGTTGATGGTGGAGAGAGAGATGGTCGAGGTTTTAATATATGAGATATCTTGAAAGACTTATTTAATGATTTCATCTCAACTTTTATTGCTTGTTTTTATGTATTGGTTAGTAGTTGAGAGTCGAGTAAGTTCAAGTTGGAACCCGAGTAGCATTTCTTGGTTGAACCAGTGGATCGACCCAGACTCCTAGGGTGGGGTTTCACAAGGACTTTTTTAGGATTTTCCCATCTTTACCTTACGACTCAAGATGACTGCTGCCATATCTTCTCTACATTTTCCCCAATCTTAGGTACTTGTTTGGGAGGAAGCCCAGTCTATTGCTGATAATTTGCTGGAATGCATAAGGGGTGTTTTGGCTAAAGATAATTGCGGATTTATGGATGTTAATCTCTTGACCCGTTAGGGCAGCGTACTCTGATGATGTTCGATTAACCGCATTCATCGCCTTCATTTAAGTGATATTTCATGACATAATTGTGTAGTTTTGGGTAGAAATCTATGGTTTCTTTCATCCTTTCGGGGAGAACCTTTTATGGGACGAAATTGAGATAAAATTTTAGAGACTTCGGAGGGACAAGAAGACATCAACTTCAAGGAGCTCAAACCGGCGACGATGTATCAAGAATTGCAAGTCAAAGTTCTTCAATAGAGATCGACAGAACTAGGTTTTTTAGATTTCTTCTTGCAAACCTAATTTCGATGGTTTCTTTTGTTGGCTTTATCTTGTTCTTCGAGATAATGAGTAACGAAACTCTTTTATGCTTGGATTAGATGAACCCTCAATAATTCCTTATGAACGAATGATTATTTGACTTTGACAATTTATACGAGTTGGGTGGATTCAGTTTATGTTTATGTTTAATTTCGTTTATGTTCTTGTTTGATCAACTCGAATAGGATCTTGTTAGATTCACATAGACTTGAAAGAGCTTGTTTATCTTAGAACATCAAAATTAATCAACTATGTTAGTCGTTAACTCTTAGAAGGGGCCGATTAGACTGGTCCATCACAAGTGCAGTTCTAGATCAATGAATCACCGTATATATTTCGGATCTTAGCTCGATAGAGCGGACTGAGATACTAGGATTAGTAGTGAGTTAGCAGACCCAAAAGGGCGTAACTTAAATAGAGAAGAACTACAATGGTGTATTCTATCCATCCTGTTTTCTGAAAATGGAAGATGGTTATTATTGTTTGCTTATTTGGATAGTCGAGGGGAATTCAAAATCTAAGCAGTTTCATTCATTATGGTTAAAACCCCTATTTATGCAGTCTTGAAGTCTTTGATTTCATTCCTTTTAATCTTTACTTTGATTGGTAGTTTGACAATTGTGGTGCCTAAACCATAAAATCTGATAAAACAATTAGTGCTCTTAAACCACTTTGAGTAGAACACATCATTGACACCCTTAGGAATCGATTTTAATTACATTGGTGGTTAGGTTTATTTGTTAGATGTACTACAAGCGTGTCAAATTTTGGCGCCGTTGCTGAGGACTTCATTGTTCATGATTGAAATGAGTGCATTTAGTATTAGTCATTCACTTTTATTTTAAATATTTGTTTCCCCCAATTTACTTTTTACTCTCTTTCTTATTTTTCTTTGTGTAATATTGCTCTCATTATATGTCCCCAATACTGATTCAGTTAAATTTTTCTCAATAAAATCAGTAAACACTGGGACAAGAAAACATTGGGAATGAAGAACTCAAAAGATGAGGGAGAGTACGCAGAATCTCTTCCCCGAACCCCCAAGGTAGAATCCTCAAGCGGATGAGACTCAACATGCGATGAGGTTTGTGACTCGGATCAGAGTTAGACATTAAGACTTTCGCCTCCACCATCTCCAATGTCAAATTGAACCCTTAGCGGCTTCCCCAAGCCAGGTGCTACTGGCTCCACCTCTAGCATTGCACCTCAAGATAATGGAGCCAAAAACTATGAGCTGTGGCCTAATGTCATCACTTTGATCCTAAACAATTTGAAATTTGAAAGGAATCCATGCACTCACCTCATGGACTTCATCTCATATTATGACACTGTGAAGAATTACGATATTGTTGACGACTACATCAGGCTCACGCTCTTCTAATAGCCACTAAAGGAGCAGAAAAGAGATGGATGATGAAAAAAATAGGAGGTAAGTTCACAACATGGAATGCTCTTTCTCAATAATTTGTTGAAGAATATTATCCGCCCTCCAAGACTGCAACTGTTAGATTATCCACCCGCACCACGAATACACCAAAAACCAGCTTGTTGACATGTTCGTTAAATGATGTGTCAGATCAACATCAATGATGATTAATCAACTTGTCGATAGAGATATTACTACTCTCACCCCTACTGCCGCTCCTCTTCATTTTGCAAATTGTGTAACTAAATTTTGGAATTAGGCAAGGAGTAAATCCATTCAACCTGCTAATGCTGCTGCCTCATAATATTATGACAACATTGCATTAAGAGCTCAGATCCAAGCCATGGAGAAGAGGTTGAATGAATTCACTTTACGTATTCCTAAACCCACTATTGATTATGTTGTTGCTTATGCTCGGTGCGGTGTTTGCGGCAGCAAGGGAGGAGAATGTCTAAATTCATCACCAATAATATGATGTCAGTTGAAGAAGTGAATTTTGTTAGCAGAGATACTCGGACTATAGAGCTAGCGTAACACCTTATGCAAATCCCACATCGACAAAGCACGAGAGAGATCCATGGGCTATAAGTAAGAATCCGTCCCTAACTGACAAGACACGTTTTTGGGGTGAGATGGAGGAGTTCTTGTAAAGAACTCTGAAGTTAAGCATGCTGAGGTGGGAGTAGTGCAGAAATGGGTGACTTCCTAGGAAGTCACTGTTCTGCGCTCGAAAACAAATTTGTGAGGGTTAGATATGCCCAAAGCGGACAATACCTTGTCGGAAAAGGTCAAAATGTTACAAGTGGTATCTGATCCACTCCTCGTCCCTCTTGAACGATGTGGGGAAAACCTCAACGAGGATGTTGAGTCCCAAGGGGAGTGTAATAGAACACCTTAGACAAATCCCACGTCGAGAAAGTACGAGAGAGATCCATGGGCTATAAGTAAGAATCCGTCCCTAACTGACAAGACGCGTTTTAAGAGCGAGATGGAGGAGTTCTTGTAAAGAACTTTGAATTTAAACATGCTCAGGTGGGACCAGTGCATAAATGGGTGACCTCTTGGGAAGTCACTGTTCTGCACCCGAAAACAAATTTGTGAGGGATTAGCTATACCCAAAGTGAACAATATCTTGTCGGAAAAGATCGGGGTGTTAAGCTAGGAACTTCTAAGGCCTTTCAAGAGGAAAATTCACCCATCTTAATGGAGGAGGACGCCTAGACTTCAAAAAACCCAGAGTGGATCACTACATCACCAATATCACTTCACAAGGCAACAATCTATATAATCAGTCAAGTACGAGCAATAATGCTAGCGGATCTTCACAAAGAAACACCTATAAAGGACCACCTAGATTCCCAAACAAACCAAATCAACAACAACATCAACAGAATAATTAGGCCCCTCCTAGAGGAATAAATGAGGATGCCATGCGAATGAGAAAGATGATGGAGGCACAGTTGGCTAACCAAAGTACTATTTTTCAAGGATAACAAGCCATGATATAAATGATGGAAGTATCTTACACATTCGTATTATAGAGGGTTGATCAAAGGTCTCTCGGGTTGTACCCAAGCAACACCGAGCAAAATCCTAACAACAATAGGGAATAAGGGCCACATGGAGATGAATGCAATTTCTCTTTGAAGTGGGAAGACAATTTAAGGGAACCAAAAATTTATCTCAGAACCAGAGATGATACTGGATGAGATAGCAATCGACATCCCAAATGAAGAGGAGGGAGCACTGGTGAAGTCAACCACACCACCTCCAAAATCTCCCAAGGCTACTAACAAAAAATTTATCCTTCCATCGGAAGAAGCTGCAAAGTACACTCCAAAGCCGCCCTACCCAGGCCACATCAAGAATCGGGGCCTCTCTAAAGATTTTGAGAGATTCGTCATGCTCATTAAAAAGCAAGAAGTTGCCCTCTCTTTCTTGGAAGCCTTCATAAAAATTCTAGCTTATGCAAAATTTCTAAAGGATATGATAAACAAGAAGACCAACCTCATTGATGCTACAAAAGTCACTCCTTCTTTGAAGAAGGATCAGCCATCAACCTCACACCGGTCAAACTTAAAGACCGAGGGAGCTTTACTTTACCTTGCATGATTAAGCATATTAAAGTTAGTCATAGTCTTGTTAATATAAGTGCTAGTATTAATGCGATGCCTTATAGCTTATATGAACAACTAGATCTAGATGAACTGCAATTGACTGATATGGTTCTACAACTTGCTAATAGAGCCCTTACAAAGCGTAGGGTATTGTGGATGATGTGCTAGTTCGTGTAGGTCCCTTTGAAGTCCCTGTTGATTTTGTGGTACCTGATACAAAGGATGGCGATTGCAATATGTTGTTAGGTATACCTTTCCTAGCCACTACTGAAGAAGTAATTTATGTGTGCAAAGGTTGTCTAACCTTGAAATTAGGACAAGAAGAGGTCACTTTTCATTTGAAAAGGGAATGAAATATGCTAAAGTGCAAGATGATAGTGATGTTTCTAAAGATTTTTAGGATGCCTCTGAGATGTTTGAGCTTTCTCACTTGGCTCATCGAGATTTATGTGTAGTTATAAGTGTCTATGGTAGATGTCATGGAGCAGAGGCCACTGGAAAAGCACTTAAAAAACTATCCTATTCAGGATCACCACCAATTTCGGACCTTCTAAAGATCCCAAAGATCACCCTTTGTACGAGGAGTCTCTAGAGATGGAATTGAAGCTACTTTCTGATCATCTCAATTATGCCTTCCTACGAGAAGATTCAAAGCTTCCAGTTCTCATCAGCTCCAAGCGAGAGCCATAGGAAAAGGAGCAGTTTATCAATCTCCAAAGAAGCACAAGCAGGAAATCGCTTGGAAGCTTGTAGGCATCAAAAGAATAAGTCCTTCATTATGCACCAACAGAATCAACTTCGAGGACAATTTAAAATTGGTAGCGCAACCCCAATGATAAATTAACCAAACTGTGAAAGAAGTAGTGAAGAAGGAATCACTCAAACTTCTAGACACAGGTATTATTTATCTGATTCCTGATAGTGATTGGGTTAGTCTTCATAGGCTAAAGAAAGGAGGATTCATTATGGTCCCAAATGATAGAGGCGAGTTGATACCCGCACAGACAATTACAAGATGGAGAGTTGGCATTGATTATAGGCGCCTCAATGATGCTACCATAAAGGACCACTTCCATTTGCCTTTCATCGATCAAATGTTGGAATGACTCACAAGACATGATTTCTATTGCTTTCTGAATGGCATGTCTGGAAATTGCATAATGTAAACATAGGATTGGTAACATATGATTCTTCCCACTAAAGAAAAGTGCAATTGTTTAGCACATTATATAGGTTTAATAAATAGGTGTGCCCAGTTTGTTTCCAACACCAGTTAGATCATTAATGTTCATCCTTGGTCGTTGGATCAGGTCATTAGTAGGTGGCGAAAAATTCGAATTCTGCACCCAATCTATTTTATAGTTGCCCAACTCTTAATAATCAATCAAAATGAAATTTCACAATGTAAAAATTGGGATTGGGAACACGTGATTCTTCCCACTAAATAAAAGTGCAATTGTTTGGCAGCTTATATAGGTTTAAAAAATAGGTGGGCCCAGTTTGTTTCGAACACAAGTTAGATCATTAAAGTTCATCCTTGGCCATTGGATCAGGTCATTAGTAGCCGAAAAAGTTGAATTCAACACCCGATCTATTTTGTAGTTTCCCAACTCACAATAACCAATCGAAATGCAATTTCATAATGTAAAAATTGGGATTGGTAACACGTGATTGTACCAACTAATGAACAGTGCAATTGTTTGGCAGTTTATACATAGGTTTAATTGTTTAAAATGAACTAAATGATACCTAAAATCTAACCAAGTAAAATCCCATTTCAAAATTGAAAACCCAAAAAAAATTAATAAAATAAAGTGCGTCCAGTTTGTTCCCAACAGCCGTTAGATAAAAAATGTTCATCCTTGACGGTTGGATCAGGTCATCAATAGGTGCCAAAAAATTCAAATTCTACATCCAATCTATTTCATAGTTACCCAACTGTTAATAACAAATCAAAATGCAATTGCACAATGTAAAAATTGGGAATGGGAACACCCGATTCTTCCCACCAACGAAAAGTGTAATTGCTTGGCTCTTGTATAGGTTTAGAAAATAGGTGGACCCAGTTTGTTTCCAACAACCGTTAAACCATTAATGTTAATCATTGGCGGTTCGATCAAGTTATTAGTCGGTGCAGAAAAATTCAAATTATGCATCCTCTCTATTTCATAGTTGTCCAACTCTTAATAAGCAATGAAAATGCAATTGCCCAATGTAAAAATAGGATTGGTAACACCTGATTCTTCCCACTAAAGAAAAGTACAATTGTTTGGCACTTTATATAGGTTTAAAAAATAGGTGGGCCCAATTTGCCAACACCAGTTACATTACTAATGTTCATTCTTGGCCGATGGATCACGTCATTAGTTGGTGCCGAAAAAATTCAAATTCGGCACGCAATCTATTTTATAGTTGCCCAACTCTTAATAAAAAATCAAAATGCAATTTCGCAATGTAAAATAGGGATTGGGAATACGTGATTCTCCCCCACTAATGAACAGTGCAATTGGTTGGCAGTTTATATATAGGTTTAATTGTAAAATTGAATAATTGATACCTAAAAGCTAGCCAAATAAAATCCTTTGTAAAAATTGAAATCCCAAAAAAAAATTAAAAAATAGGTTATTAGTCGGTGCCAAAAAAATCATATTTTGCACCCTATCTATTTCATAGTTGTCCAACTCTTAATTAGCAATGAAAATGCAATTGCAAAATGCAAAAATAGGATTGGTAACACATAATTCTTCCCACTAAAGAAGAGTGAAATTGTTTGGCACTTTATATTAGTTTAAAGAATAGGTGGGCGCAGTTTGTTTCCAACACCAGTTAAATCATTAATGTCCATCTTTGGCCGTTGGATCAGCTCATTAGTAGGTGCCGAAAAATTCGAATTTTGCAGCCAATCTATTTTATAATTGTCCAACTCTTAATAACCAATAAAAATGCAATTTCACAATGTAAAAATTGGGTTTGGGAACACGTGATTCTTCCCACTAAATAAAAGTGCAATTGTTTGGCTGCTTATATAGGTTTAAAAAATAGATGGGCCCGGTTTGTTTCCAACATCCGTTAGATTATTAATGTTCATCCTTGGCTGTTGCATCAGGTCATTAGTAGGTGTCGAAAAATTCAAATTCTGCACCCAATCTATTTCATATTTGTTCAACTCTTAATACCCAATGAAAATGCAATTGCACAATATAAAAATAGGATTGGTATCATTTGATTCTTCCCACTAAATAAAAGTTTAATTGTTTGGCACTTTATATAGGTTTAAAAAATAGTTGGGCCTAGTTTGTTTCCGACACCAGTTAGATTATTAATGTTCATCCTTAGTCGTTGGATCAGGTCATTAGTACGTGCCAAAAAATTCAAATTCTGCACCCAATCTATTTTATAGCTGCCCAACTCTTAATAACCAATTAATATGCAATTTCACAATGTAAAAATTGGGATTGGGAACACGTAATTCTTCCCATTAATGAACAGTGCAATTGTTTGACAGTTTATATGTAGGTTTAATTGTTTAAAATGAACAAAATGATACCTAAAAGCTAACCAAATAAAATCCCTTTCCAAATAGAACACCCAAAAAAAATATTAACAAATAGGTGGGTCCGCTTTTGTTTCCAATAGCCGTTAGATCATTAATATTCATCCTTGGCGGTTGGATAAAGTCATCAATATGTACCAAAAAATTCAAATTCTACACCCAATCGATTTTATAGTTGCCCAACTCTTAATTTCCTTTCAAAATGCAATTGTATAATGTAAAATTTTGGATTGGGAACACCTAATTCTTCCCACCAATAAAGAGTGCAATTGTTTGGAACATTATATAGGTTTAAAAAATAGTTGGGCCTAGCTTGGTTCCAACACCCGTTAGATTATTAATGTTCATCCTTGCCCGTTGGATAAAGTCATTAGTCGATGCCAAAAAATTCAAATTCTGCACCAAACCTATTTCATATTTGTCCAACTCTTAATACCCAATGAAAATGCAATTACACAATGTAAAAAAAGGATTAATAACATCTGATTCTTCCCACTAAACAAAAGTGCAATTGTTTGGCAATTTATATAGGTTTAAAAAATAGGTGTGCCCAGTTTGTTTCCAACACCAGTTAGATCATTAATGTTCATCCTTGGCCGTTGGATCAGGTCATTAGTCGATGCCAAATAACTCAAATACTGCACCCAATCTATTTTATATTTATCCAACTCTTAATATCTAATCCAAATGCAATTGCACAATGTAAAAATAGGATTGGTAACATCTGATTCTTCCAACTAAAGAAAAGTGTGATTGTTTAGCACTTAATATAGGTTTAAAAAATAGGTTGGCCCAGTTTGATCCAACACCAGTTAGATCATTAATGTTCATCCTTGGCCGTTGGATCAGGTCATTAGTACGTGCTGAAAAATTCAAATTCTGCACCCAATCTATTTTATAGTTGCCCAACTCTTAATAACAATCCATATGCAATTGCACAATGTACAAACTCGGACTGGGAACACGTAATTATTCCCACTAATGAACAGTGCAATTGTTTGACAGTTTATATGTAGGTTTAATTGTTTAAAATGAACTAAATGATACCTATAAGCTAACCAAATAAAATCCCTTTCCAAATAGAACACCCAAAAAAAAATTAACAAATAGGTGGGTCCAGTTTGTTTCCAATAGCCGTTAGATCATTAATATTCATCCTTGGCGGTTGGATAAAGTCATCAATATGTACCAAAAAATTCAAATTCTACACCCAATCGATTTTATAGTTGCCCAACTCTTAATTTCCTTTCAAAATGCAATTGTATAATGTAAAATTTGGATTGGGAACACGTAATTCTTCCTACTAATGAACAGTGCAATTGTTTGACACTTTATATGTAGGTTTAATTGTTTAAAATGAACTAAATGATACCTAAAAGCTAACCAAATAAAATCCCTTTCAAAATAGAAAACCCAGAAAAAATTAAAAAATAGGTGGGTCCAGTTTGTTTCCAATAGCCATTAGATCATTAATGTTCATCCTTGGCGGTTGGATCAAGTCATCAAATAGGTGCCAAAAAATTCAAATTCTACACCCATTCTATTTCATAGTTGCCCAACTATTATTAACCAATCAAAATGCAATTGCACAATGTAAAATTTGGGATTGGGAACACCTAAGTCTCCCCGCCAATGAAAAATGCAATTGTTTGGCACTTTATATAAGTTTAAAAAATAGGTGGGTAGTTCTTTTTCAACACCTGTTAGATCATTAGTGTTAATCCTTGGCCGTTGGATCAGGTCATTAGTTGATGTCGAAAAACTCAAATACTGCACCCAATCTATTTTATATTTATCCAACTCTTAATACCCAATCAAAATGCAATTGCACAATGTAAATATAGGATTGGTAACATCTGATTCTTCCAACTAAAGAAAAGTGTAATTGTTTAGCACTTAATATAGGTTAAAAAAATAGCTGGGCCCAGTTTTTTCCAACAGGTATTAGATAATTAATGTTCATCCTTGACCGTTGGATCATGTTATCAGTTCATGCCGAAAAATTCTAATTCTACACCTTATCTATTTGATAGTTGGCCAACTCTTAATAACCAATCAAAATGCACTTATACAATGTACAAATCGGTTTGGTAACACGTGATTCTTCCCACTAATAAACTATGCAATTGTTTGGCTCTTTATATATAGGTTTAATTGTTTAAGATGAATTAAGTAATACCTAAAAGCTAGCAAAATAAAATCTCTTTTCAAAAATTGAAAACCCAAATAAATTAAAAAATAGGTGTGCTCAGTTTGGTTCTAATCGTCGTTAGATCATTAATGTTCATCCTTTGCCGTTGGATCAGGTCATTAATAGGTGCCGAAAAATTCAAATTCTACACCCAATCTATTTCATAGTTGTCCAACTCTTAATAACCAATGAAAATACAACTCCACAATGTAAAAAAGAGGGCTGGTAACACCTGATTCTTCCCACTAAAGAAAAGTGTAATTGTTTCGCACTTTATATAAGTTAAAAAATAGGCGGACCCAGTTTTTTTCCAGCACCAGTTAGATTGTTAATGTTCATCCTTGGCCGTTGGATCAGGTAATTAGTAGGTGCTGAAAAATTGGAATTCTGCACCAAGTATATTTTATAGTTGCCCAACTCTTAATAACGAATCATAATGAAATTTCACAATGTAAAAATTAGGATTGGGAACACGTGATTCTTCCGACTAATGAACAATGCAATTGTTTGGCAGTTTATATACAGGTTTAATTGTTTCAAATTAATTAAATTGTACCTAAAAGTTATCCAAATAAAACCCATTTTCAAAATTGAAAACCCAAAAAAAATAGGTCTGCACAGTTTTTTTTCCAACAACCGTTAGATCATTAATGTTCATCTTTGGCCATTGGATCAGGTCATCTATAGGTGACGAAAAATTCAAATTTTGCACCCAATCTATTTCATAGTTGTCAAACTCTTAACAAACATTTAAAATGCAATTGCACAATGTAAAAATAGGATTTATAACACTTGATTCTTCCTACTAAAGAAAAGTGCAAATGTTTTGCCCTTTATATAGGTTTAAAAAGTAGGTGGGCCCAGTTTTTTCAAATAGGTGTTAGATAATTAATGTTCATCCTTGACAGTTGGATAATGCCATTAGTAGGTGCCGAAAAATTCAAATTCTACACCTAATCTATTTGATAGTCGGCCAACTCTTAATAACCAATCAAAGTGCAATTGCACAATGTAAAAATGGGTTTGGTAACACGTGATGGTTCCCACTAATAAACTATGCAATTGTTTGGCTCTTTATATATAGGTTTAATTATTTAAGATGAAGTAATTAATACCTAAAAGCTAACAAAATAAACTCTCTTTTCAAAAATTGAAAACACAAAAATAATTATAAAATAGGTATGCCCAGTTTGGTTCCAATCGTCGTTAGATCATTAATATTCATCTTTGGCCGTTGGATAAGGTCATTAGTAGGTGCCAAAAAATTTAAATTCTACACCCATTTTATTTCATAGTTGTCCAACTCTTAATAACCAATGAAAATTCAACTGCACATGTAAAAATAGGATTGGTAACACGTGATGCTTCCCACTAATAAACTACGCAATTGTTGGGCTCTTTATATATAGGTGTAATTGTTTAAGATGAACTAATTAATACCTAAAAGCTAACAAAATAAAATATCTTTTCAAAAATAAAAAACCCAAAAAAATAAAAAATAAGTGTGCCCAGAATGGTTCCAATCGTCGTTAGATCATTAATGTTCATGCTTGGCCGTTGGATCAGGTCATTAGTAGGTGCCGAAAAATTCAAATTCTACACCCCATTTATTTCACAGTTGTCCAACTCTTAATAACCAATGAAAATACAAATGCACATGTAAAAATAGGATTTGGTAACACCTGATTCTCCCCTCTAAAGAAAAGTGCAATTGTTTCGCACTTTATTTAGGTTTAAAAAATAGGTGGGCCCAGTTTGTTTCCAACACCAGTTAGATCATTAATGTTCATCCTTGGCCATTGTATAAAGTAATTAGTAGGTGCCGAAAAATTGGAATTCTGCACCAAATCAATTTTATAGTTGCCCAACTCTTAATAACTAATCAAAATACAATTTCATAATGTAAAATTGGCATTGGAAACACGTGATTTTTCAGACTAATGATAAAGGGGAATTGTTTGGCAGTTTATATATAGGTTTAATTATTTCAAATTAACTAAATGATACCTAAAAGCTATCCAAATAAAATCCTTTTTCAAAATTGAAAACATAAAAAAATAGGTCTGCACAGTTCTTTTTCTAACAACTGTTAGTCATTAATGTTCATCCTTGGCCGTTGGATCACGTCATCTGTAGGTGATGAAAAATTAAAAATTTTCACCCAATCTATTTCACAGTTGTCAAACTCTTAACAAACAATTAAAATGCAATTGCACAATGCAAAAATAGGATTTCTAACACTTGACTCTTCCTACTGAAGAAAAGTGCAAATTTTTGGCCCTTTATATAGGTTTAAAAAGTAGATGGCCCCGTTTTTTCAATTAGGTGTTAGATAATTAATGTTCATCCTTGACCGTTGGATCATGTCATCAGTAGGTGCCGAAAAATTCAAATTCTACACGTAATCTATTTGATAGTTGGCTAAGTCTTAATAACCAATCAAAAAGCAACAGACAATGTAAAAGCGGGTTTGGTAACACGTGATGCTTCCCACTAATAAACTATGCAATTGTTTGGCTCTTTATATATAGGTTTAATTGTTTAAGATAAATTAATTAATACCTAAAAGCTAACAAAATAAAATCGCTTTTCAAACATTGAAAACCCAAAAAAAATTGAAAAATAGGTGTGCCCAGTTTGGTTCCAATCGTCGTTAGATCATGAATGTTCATCCTTGCCCGTTGGATCAGGTCATTAGTACGTGCCGAAAAATTCAAATTCTACACCCTATTTATTTCACAGATTTCCAACTCTTAATAACTAATGAAAATACAACTACACATGTAAAAATAGGATTGGTAACACCTGATTCTTCCCACTAATGAAAAATTGAATTGTTTCGCACTTTATATAGGTGTAAAAAGTAGGTGTGCCCAGTTTGTTTCCAGCACTAGTTAGATCGTTAATGTTCATCTTTGGCCGTTGGATACGGTAATTAGTAGGTGCCAAAAAATTGGAATTCTGCTCCCAATCTATTTTATAGTTTCCCAACTCTTAATAACTAATTAAAATGCAATTTCACGATGTAAAACTTGAGATTGGGAACACGTGATTTTTCCTACTAATGAACAGTGTAATTGTTTGGCAGTTTATATATACGTTTAATTTTTTCAAATTAACTAAGTGATACCTAAAAGCTATCCAAATAAAATCCTTTTTCCAAATTGAAAACATAAAAAAATAGGTTTGCATAGTTTTTTTTCCAACAACCGTTAGATCATTAATGTTCATCCTTGGCCGTTGGATCAAGGCATCTGTAGGTGACGAAAAATTCAAATTTTGCACCCAATCTATTTCACGCTTGTCAAACTCTTAACAATCAATTAAAATGCAATTGTACAATGTAAAAATAGGATTTCTAACACTTGATTCTTCCTACTAAAGAAAAGTGCAAATTTTTGGCCCTTTATATAGGTTTAAAAAGAAGATGGCCTTGTTTTTTCAATTAGGTGTTAGATAATTAATGTTCATCCTTGACCGTTGGATCATGTCATCAGTAGGTGCCGAAAAATTCAAATTCTACACGTAATCTATTTGATAGTTGGTTAAGTTTTAATAACCAATCAAAAAGCAGTTGCACAATGTAAAACTGGGTTTGGTAACACGTGATGCTTCCCACTAATAAACTATGCAATTGTTTGGCTCTTTATATATAGGTTTAATTGTTTAAGATAAACTAATTAATACCTAAAAGCTAACAAAATAAAATCGCTTTTCAAAAATTGAAAACCCAAAAAAAATTAAAAAATAGGTGTGCCAAGTTTGGTTCCAATCGTCGTTAGATCATTAATGTTCATCCTTGCCCGTTGGATCATGTCATTAGTACGTGCCGAAACATTCAAATTCTACACCCCATTTATTTCACAGATTTCCAACTCTTAATAACAAATGAAAATACAACTACACATGTAAAAATAGGATTGGTAACACCTGATTTTTCCCACTAATGAAAAATTGAATTGTTTCGCAGTTTATATAGGTGTAAAAAGTAGGTGTGCCCAGTTAGTTTCCAGCACTAGTTAGATCGTTAATGTTCATCTTTGGCCATTGGATCCGGTAATTAGTAGGTGCCAAAAAATTGGAATTCTGCTCCCAATCTATTTTATAGTTTCCCAACTCTTAATAACTAATTAAAATGCAATTTCACGATGTATAAATTTAGATTGGGAACACTTGATTTTTCCTACTAATGAACAGTGTAATTGTTTGGCAGTTTATATATAGGTTTAATTTTTTCAAATTAACTAAGTGATACCTGAAAGCTATTCAAATAAAATCCTTTTTCCAAATTGAAAACATAAAAAATAGGTTTGCATAGTTTTTTTTCCAACAACCGTTAGATCATTAATGTTCATCCTTGGCCGTTGGATCACGGCATCTGTAGGTGACGAAAAATTCAAATTTTGCACCCAATCTATTTCACGGTTGTCAAACTCTTAACAATCAATTAAAATGCAATTGCACAATGTAAAAATAGGATTTCTAACACTTGATTCTTCCTACTAAAGAAAAGTGCAAATTTTTGGCCCTTTATATAGGTTTAAAAAGTAGATGGCCTTGTTTTTTCAATTAGGTGTTAGATAATTAATGTTCATCCTTGACCGTTGGATCATGTCATCAGTAGGTGCCGAAAAATTCAAATTCTACACGTAATCTATTTGATAGTTGGCCAAGTCTTAATAACCAATCAAAAAGCAATTGCACAATGTAAAACTGGGTTTGGTAACACGTGATGCTTCCCACTAATAAACTATGCAATTGTTTGGCTCTTTATATATAGGTTTAATTGTTTAAGATGAACTAATTAATACCTAAAAGCTAACAAAATAAAATCTCTTTTCAAAAATTGAAAACCCAAAAAAAATTGAAAAATAGGTGTGCCCAGTTTGGTTGCAATCGTCGTTAGATCATTAATGTTCATCCTTGCCCGTTGGATCATGTCATTAGTACGTGCCGAAACATTCAAATTCTACACCCCATTTATTTCACAGATTTCCAACTCTTAATAACAAATGAAAATACAACTACACATGTAAAAATAGGATTGGTAACACCTGATTCTTCCCACTAATGAAAAATTGAATTGTTTCACACTTTATATAGGTGTAAAAAGTAGGTGTGCCCAGTTTGTTTCCAGCACTAGTTAGATCGTTAATGTTCATCTTTGGCCGTTGGATACGGTAATTAGTAGGTGCCAAAAAATTGGAATTCTGCTCCCAATCTATTTTATAGTTTCCCAACTCTTAATAACTAATTAAAATGCAATTTCACGATGTAAAACTTGAGATTGGGAACACGTGATTTTTCCTACTAATGAACAAGTGTAATTGTTTGGCGAGTTTATATATACGTTTAATTTTTTCAAATTAACTAAGTGATACCTAAAAGCTATCCAAATAAAATCCTTTTTCCAAATTGAAAACATAAAAAAATAGGTTTGCATAGTTTTTTTTCCAACAACCGTTAGATCATTAATGTTCATCCTTGGCCGTTGGATCAAGGCATACGTAGGTGACGAAAAATTCAAATTTTGCACCCAATCTATTTCACAGTTGTCAAACTCTTAACAATCAATTAAAATGCAATTGTACAATGTAAAAATAGGATTTCTAACACTTGATTCTTCCTACTAAAGAAAAGTGCAAATTTTTGGCCCTTTATATAGGTTTAAAAAGAAGATGGCCTTGTTTTTTCAATTAGGTGTTAGATAATTAATGTTCATCCTTGACCGTTGGATCATGTCATCAGTAGGTGCCGAAAAATTCAAATTCTACACGTAATCTATTTGATAGTTGGTTAAGTTTTAATAACCAATCAAAAAGCAGTTGCACAATGTAAAACTGGGTTTGGTAACACGTGATGCTTCCCACTAATAAACTATGCAATTGTTTGGCTCTTTATATATAGGTTTAATTGTTTAAGATAAACTAATTAATACCTAAAAGCTAACAAAATAAAATCGCTTTTCAAAAATTGAAAACCCAAAAAAAATTAAAAAATAGGTGTGCCAAGTTTGGTTCCAATCGTCGTTAGATCATTAATGTTCATCCTTGCCCGTTGGATCATGTCATTAGTACGTGCCGAAACATTCAAATTCTACACCCCATTTATTTCACAGATTTCCAACTCTTAATAACAAATGAAAATACAACTACACATGTAAAAATAGGATTGGTAACACCTGATTTTTCCCACTAATGAAAAATTGAATTGTTTCGCACTTTATATAGGTGTAAAAAGTAGGTGTGCCCAGTTTGTTTCCAGCACTAGTTAGATCGTTAATGTTCATCTTTGGCCATTGGATCCGGTAATTAGTAGGTGCCAAAAAATTGGAATTCTGCTCCCAATCTATTTTATAGTTTCCCAACTCTTAATAACTAATTAAAATGCAATTTCACGATGTATAAATTTAGATTGGGAACACTTGATTTTTCCTACTAATGAACGGTGTAATTGTTTGGCGTTTATATATAGGTTTAATTTTTTCAAATTAACTAAGTGATACCTGAAAGCTATTCAAATAAAATCCTTTTTCCAAATTGAAAACATAAAAAATAGGTTTGCATAGTTTTTTTTCCAACAACCGTTAGATCATTAATGTTCATCCTTGGCCGTTGGATCACGGCATCTGTAGGTGACGAAAAATTCAAATTTTGCACCCAATCTATTTCACAGTTGTCAAACTCTTAACAATCAATTAAAATGCAATTGCACAATGTAAAAATAGGATTTCTAACACTTGATTCTTCCTACTAAAGAAAAGTGCAAATTTTTGGCCCTTTATATAGGTTTAAAAAGTAGATGGCCTTGTTTTTTCAATTAGGTGTTAGATAATTAATGTTCATCCTTGACCGTTGGATCATGTCATCGGTAGGTGCCGAAAAATTCAAATTCTACACGTAATCTATTTGATAGTTGGCCAAGTCTTAATAACCAATCAAAAAGCAATTGCACAATGTAAAACCGGGTTTGGTAACACGTGATGCTTCCCACTAATAAACTATGCAATTGTTTGGCTCTTTATATATAGGTTTAATTGTTTAAGATGAACTAATTAATACCTAAAAGCTAACAAAATAAAATCTCTTTTCAAAAATTGAAAACCCAAAAAAAATTGAAAAATAGGTGTGCCCTCTATCTTGGTTGCAATCGTCGTTAGATCATTAATGTTCATCCTTGCCCGTTGGATCATGTCATTAGTACGTGCCGAAACATTCAAATTCTACACCCCATTTATTTCACAGATTTCCAACTCTTAATAACAAATGAAAATACAACTACACATGTAAAAATAGGATTGGTAACACCTGATTCTTCCCACTAATGAAAAATTGAATTGTTTCACACTTTATATAGGTGTAAAAAGTAGGTGTGCCCAGCTTGTTTCAAAGCACTAGTTAGATCGTTAATGTTCATCTTTGGCCGTTGGATACGGTAATTAGTAGGTGCCAAAAAATTGGAATTCTGCTCCCAATCTATTTTATAGTTTCCCAACTCTTAATAACTAATTAAAATGCAATTTCACGATGTAAAACTTGAGATTGGGAACACGTGATTTTTCCTACTAATGAACAGTGTAATTGTTTGGCAGTTTATATATACGTTTAATTTTTTCAAATTAACTAAGTGATACCTAAAAGCTATCCAAATAAAATCCTTTTTCCAAATTGAAAACATAAAAAAATAGGTTTGCATAGTTTTTTTTCCAACAACCGTTAGATCATTAATGTTCATCCTTGGCCGTTGGATCAAGGCATCTGTAGGTGACGAAAAATTCAAATTTTGCACCCAATCTATTTCACAGTTGTCAAACTCTTAACAATCAATTAAAATGCAATTGTACAATGTAAAAATAGGATTTCTAACACTTGATTCTTCCTACTAAAGAAAAGTGCAAATTTTTGGCCCTTTATATAGGTTTAAAAAGAAGATGGCCTTGTTTTTTCAATTAGGTGTTAGATAATTAATGTTCATCCTTGACCGTTGGATCATGTCATCAGTAGGTGCCGAAAAATTCAAATTCTACACGTAATCTATTTGATAGTTGGCTAAGTCTTAATAACCAATCAAAAAGCAGTTGCACAATGTAAAACTGGGTTTGGTAACACGTGATGCTTCCCACTAATAAACTATGCAATTGTTTGGCTCTTTATATATAGGTTTAATTGTTTAAGATAAACTAATTAATACCTAAAAGCTAACAAAATAAAATCGCTTTTCAAAAATTGAAAACCCAAAAAAAATTGAAAAATAGGTGTGCCCAGTTTGGTTCCAATCGTCGTTAGATCATTAATGTTCATCCTTGCCCGTTGGATCATGTCATTAGTACGTGCCGAAACATTCAAATTCTACACCCCATTTATTTCACAGATTTCCAACTCTTAATAACAAATGAAAATACAACTACACATGTAAAAATAGGATTGGTAACACCTGATTTTTCCCACTAATGAAAAATTGAATTGTTTCGCACTTTATATAGGTGTAAAAAGTAGGTGTGCCCAGTTTGTTTCCAAGCACTAGTTAGATCGTTAATGTTCATCTTTGGCCATTGGATCCGGTAATTAGTAGGTGCCAAAAAATTGGAATTCTGCTCCCAATCTATTTTATAGTTTCCCAACTCTTAATAACTAATTAAAATGCAATTTCACGATGTAAAAATTGAGATTGGGAACACGTGATTTTTCCTACTAATGAACAAGTGTGATTGTTTGGCCAGTTTATATATAGGTTTAATTTTTTCAAATTAACTAAGTGATACCTGAAAGCTATCCAAATAAAATCCTTTTTCCAAATTGAAAACATAAAAAAATAGGTTTGCATAGTTTTTTTTCCAACAACCGTTAGATCATTAATGTTCATCCTTGGCCGTTGGATCACGGCATCTGTAGGTGACGAAAAATTCAAATTTTGCACCCAATCTATTTCACAAGCTTGTCAAACTCTTAACAATCAATTAAAATGCAATTGCACAATGTAAAAATAGGATTTCTAACACTTGATTCTTCCTACTAAAGAAAAGTGCAAATTTTTGGCCCTTTATATAGGTTTAAAAAGTAGATGGCCTTGTTTTTTCAATTAGGTGTTAGATAATTAATGTTCATCCTTGACCGTTGGATCATGTCATCAGTAGGTGCCGAAAAATTCAAATTCTACACGTAATCTATTTGATAGTTGGCCAAGTCTTAATAACCAATCAAAAAGCAATTGCACAATGTAAAACTGGGTTTGGTAACACGTGATGCTTCCCACTAATAAACTATGCAATTGTTTGGCTCTTTATATATAGGTTTAATTGTTTAAGATGAACTAATTAATACCTAAAAGCTAACAAAATAAAATCTCTTTTCAAAAATTGAAAACCCAAAAAAAATTGAAAAATAGGTGTGCCCAGCTTGGTTGCAATCGTCGTTAGATCATTAATGTTCATCCTTGCCCGTTGGATCATGTCATTAGTACGTGCCGAAACATTCAAATTCTACACCCCATTTATTTCACAGATTTCCAACTCTTAATAACAAATGAAAATACAACTACACATGTAAAAATAGGATTGGTAACACCCGATTCTTCCCACTAATGAAAAATTGAATTGTTTCGCACTTTATATAGGTGTAAAAAGTAGGTGTGCCCAGCTTTGTTTCAAAGCACTAGTTAGATCGTTAATGTTCATCTTTGGCCGTTGGATCCGGTAATTAGTAGGTGCCAAAAAATTGGAATTCTGCTCCCAATCTATTTTATAGTTTCCCAACTCTTAATAACTAATTAAAATGCAATTTCACGATGTAAAAATTGAGATTGGGAACACGTGATTTTTCCTACTAATGAACACAGTGTGATTGTTTGCGCTTTATATATAGGTTTAATTTTTTCAAATTAACTAAGTGATACCTGAAAGCTATCCAAATAAAATCCTTTTTCCAAATTGAAAACATAAAAAAATAGGTTTGCATAGTTTTTTTTCCAACAACCGTTAGATCATTAATGTTCATCCTTGGCCGTTGGATCACGGCATCTGTAGGTGACGAAAAATTCAAATTTTGCACCCAATCTATTTCACAAGCTTGTCAAACTCTTAACAATCAATTAAAATGCAATTGCACAATGTAAAAATAGGATTTCTAACACTTGATTCTTCCTACTAAAGAAAAGTGCAAATTTTTGGCCCTTTATATAGGTTTAAAAAGTAGATGGCCTTGTTTTTTCAATTAGGTGTTAGATAATTAATGTTCATCCTTGACCGTTGGATCATGTCATCGTAGGTGCCGAAAAATTCAAATTCTACACGTAATCTATTTGATAGTTGGCTAAGTCTTAATAACCAATCAAAAAGCAATTGCACAATGTAAAACCGGGTTTGGTAACACGTGATGCTTCCCACTAATAAACTATGCAATTGTTTGGTTCTTTATATATAGGTTTAATTGTTTAAGATAAACTAATTAATACCTAAAAGCTAACAAAATAAAATCGCTTTTCAAAAATTGAAAACCCAAAAAAAATTGAAAAATAGGTGTGCCAAGTTTGGTTCCAATCGTCGTTAGATCATTAATGTTCATCCTTGCCCGTTGGATCATGTCATTAGTACGTGCCGAAACATTCAAATTCTACACCCCATTTATTTCACAGATTTCCAACTCTTAATAACAAATGAAAATACAACTACACATGTAAAAATAGGATTGGTAACACCTCGATTTTTCCCACTAATGAAAAATTGAATTGTTTCGCACTTTATATAGGTGTAAAAAGTAGGTGTGCCCAGCTTTGTTTCCAAGCACTAGTTAGATCGTTAATGTTCATCTTTGGCCGTTGGATCCGGTAATTAGTAGGTGCCAAAAAATTGGAATTCTGCTCCCAATCTATTTTATAGTTTCCCAACTCTTAATAACTAATTAAAATGCAATTTCACGATGTAAAAATTGAGATTGGGAACACGTGATTTTTCCTACTAATGAACAAGTGTGATTGTTTGGCGCTTTATATATAGGTTTAATTTTTTCAAATTAACTAAGTGATACCTGAAAGCTATCCAAATAAAATCCTTTTTCCAAATTGAAAACATAAAAAAATAGGTTTGCATAGTTTTTTTTCCAACAACCGTTAGATCATTAATGTTCATCCTTGGCCGTTGGATCACGGCATCTGTAGGTGACGAAAAATTCAAATTTTGCACCCAATCTATTTCACAGCTTGTCAAACTCTTAACAATCAATTAAAATGCAATTGCACAATGTAAAAATAGGATTTCTAACACTTGATTCTTCCTACTAAAGAAAAGTGCAAATTTTTGGCCCTTTATATAGGTTTAAAAAGTAGATGGCCTTGTTTTTTCAATTAGGTGTTAGATAATTAATGTTCATCCTTGACCGTTGGATCATGTCATCGTAGGTGCCGAAAAATTCAAATTCTACACGTAATCTATTTGATAGTTGGCTAAGTCTTAATAACCAATCAAAAAGCAATTGCACAATGTAAAACCGGGTTTGGTAACACGTGATGCTTCCCACTAATAAACTATGCAATTGTTTGGCTCTTTATATATAGGTTTAATTGTTTAAGATGAACTAATTAATACCTAAAAGCTAACAAAATAAAATCTCTTTTCAAAAATTGAAAACCCAAAAAAAATTGAAAAATAGGTGTGCCCAGCTTGGTTGCAATCGTCGTTAGATCATTAATGTTCATCCTTGCCCGTTGGATCATGTCATTAGTACGTGCCGAAACATTCAAATTCTACACCCCATTTATTTCACAGATTTCCAACTCTTAATAACAAATGAAAATACAACTACACATGTAAAAATAGGATTGGTAACACCCGATTTTTCCCACTAATGAAAAATTGAATTGTTTCGCACTTTATATAGGTGTAAAAAGTAGGTGTGCCCGCTTTGTTTCCAAAGACTAGTTAGATCGTTAATGTTCATCTTTGGCCGTTGGATCCGGTAATTAGTAGGTGCCAAAAAATTGGAATTCTGCTCCCAATCTATTTTATAGTTTCCCAACTCTTAATAACTAATTAAAATGCAATTTCACGATGTAAAAATTGAGATTGGGAACACGTGATTTTTCCTACTAATGAACAAGGTGATTGTTTGCGCTTTATATATAGGTTTAATTTTTTCAAATTAACTAAGTGATACCTGAAAGCTATCCAAATAAAATCCTTTTTCCAAATTGAAAACATAAAAAAATAGGTTTGCATAGTTTTTTTTCCAACAACCGTTAGATCATTAATGTTCATCCTTGGCCGTTGGATCACGGCATCTGTAGGTGAAGAAAAATTCAAATTTTGCACCCAATCTATTTCACAGTTGTCAAACTCTTAACAATCAATTAAAATGCAATTGCACAATGTAAAAATAGGATTTCTAACACTTGATTCTTCCTACTAAAGAAAAGTGCAAATTTTTGGCCCTTTATATAGGTTTAAAAAGTAGATGGCCCCGTTTTTTCAATTAGGTGTTAGATAATTAATGTTCATCCTTGACCGTTGGATCATGTCATCAGTAGGTGCCGAAAAATTCAAATTCTACACGTAATCTATTTCATAGTTGGCTAAGTCTTAATAACCAATCAAAAAGCAGTTGCACAATGTAAAACTGGGTTTGGTAACACGTGATGCTTCCCACTAATAAACTATGCAATTGTTTGGCTCTTTATATATAGGTTTAATTGTTTAAGATAAACTAATTAATACCTAAAAGCTAACAAAATAAAATCGCTTTTCAAAAATTGAAAACCCAAAAAAAATTGAAAAATAGGTGTGCCCAGGCTTTGGTTGCAATCGTCGTTAGATCATTAATGTTCATCCTTGCCCGTTGGATCATGTCATTAGTACGTGCCGAAACATTCAAATTCTACACCCCATTTATTTCACAGATTTCCAACTCTTAATAACAAATGAAAATACAACTACACATGTAAAAATAGGATTGGTAACACCCGATTTTTCCCACTAATGAAAAATTGAATTGTTTCGCACTTTATATAGGTGTAAAAAGTAGGTGTGCCCAGCTTTGTTTCAAAGACTAGTTAGATCGTTAATGTTCATCTTTGGCCGTTGGATCCGGTAATTAGTAGGTGCCAAAAAATTGGAATTCTGCTCCCAATCTATTTTATAGTTTCCCAACTCTTAATAACTAATTAAAATGCAATTTCACGATGTAAAAATTGAGATTGGGAACACGTGATTTTTCCTACTAATGAACAAGTGTGATTGTTTGCGCTTTATATATAGGTTTAATTTTTTCAAATTAACTAAGTGATACCTGAAAGCTATCCAAATAAAATCCTTTTTCCAAATTGAAAACATAAAAAAATAGGTTTGCATAGTTTTTTTTCCAACAACCGTTAGATCATTAATGTTCATCCTTGGCCGTTGGATCACGGCATCTGTAGGTGACGAAAAATTCAAATTTTGCACCCAATCTATTTCACAGCTTGTCAAACTCTTAACAATCAATTAAAATGCAATTGCACAATGTAAAAATAGGATTTCTAACACTTGATTCTTCCTACTAAAGAAAAGTGCAAATTTTTGGCCCTTTATATAGGTTTAAAAAGTAGATGGCCTCGTTTTTTCAATTAGGTGTTAGATAATTAATGTTCATCCTTGACCGTTGGATCATGTCATCGTAGGTGCCGAAAAATTCAAATTCTACACGTAATCTATTTGATAGTTGGCTAAGTCTTAATAACCAATCAAAAAGCAATTGCACAATGTAAAACCGGGTTTGGTAACACGTGATGCTTCCCACTAATAAACTATGCAATTGTTTGGCTCTTTATATATAGGTTTAATTGTTTAAGATGAACTAATTAATACCTAAAAGCTAACAAAATAAAATCTCTTTTCAAAAATTGAAAACCCAAAAAAAATTGAAAAATAGGTGTGCCCAGCTTGGTTGCAATCGTCGTTAGATCATTAATGTTCATCCTTGCCCGTTGGATCATGTCATTAGTACGTGCCGAAACATTCAAATTCTACACCCCATTTATTTCACAGATTTCCAACTCTTAATAACAAATGAAAATACAACTACACATGTAAAAATAGGATTGGTAACACCCGATTTTTCCCACTAATGAAAAATTGAATTGTTTCGCACTTTATATAGGTGTAAAAAGTAGGTGTGCCCAGCTTTGTTTCCAAGCACTAGTTAGATCGTTAATGTTCATCTTTGGCCGTTGGATCCGGTAATTAGTAGGTGCCAAAAAATTGGAATTCTGCTCCCAATCTATTTTATAGTTTCCCAACTCTTAATAACTAATTAAAATGCAATTTCACGATGTAAAAATTGAGATTGGGAACACGTGATTTTTCCTACTAATGAACAAAGTGTGATTGTTTGGCGCTTTATATATAGGTTTAATTTTTTCAAATTAACTAAGTGATACCCGAAAGCTATCCAAATAAAATCCTTTTTCCAAATTGAAAACATAAAAAAATAGGTTTGCATAGTTTTTTTTCCAACAACCGTTAGATCATTAATGTTCATCCTTGGCCGTTGGATCACGGCATCTGTAGGTGAAGAAAAATTCAAATTTTGCACCCAATCTATTTCACAGTTGTCAAACTCTTAACAATCAATTAAAATGCAATTGCACAATGTAAAAATAGGATTTCTAACACTTGATTCTTCCTACTAAAGAAAAGTGCAAATTTTTGGCCCTTTATATAGGTTTAAAAAGTAGATGGCCCCGTTTTTTCAATTAGGTGTTAGATAATTAATGTTCATCCTTGACCGTTGGATCATGTCATCAGTAGGTGCCGAAAAATTCAAATTCTACACGTAATCTATTTGATAGTTGGCTAAGTCTTAATAACCAATCAAAAAGCATTTGCACAATGTAAAACTGGGTTTGGTAACACGTGATGCTTCCCACTAATAAACTATGCAATTGTTTGGCTCTTTATATATAGGTTTAATTGTTTAAGATGAACTAATTAATACCTAAAAGCTAACAAAATAAAATCTCTTTTCAAAAATTGAAAACCCAAAAAAAATTGAAAAATAGGTGTGCCCAGTTTGGTTGCAATCGTCGTTAGATCATTAATGTTCATCCTTGCCCGTTGGATCATGTCATTAGTACGTGCCGAAACATTCAAATTCTACACCCCATTTATTTCACAGATTTCCAACTCTTAATAACAAATGAAAATACAACTACACATGTAAAAATAGGATTGGTAACACCCGATTTTTCCCACTAATGAAAAATTGAATTGTTTCGCACTTTATATAGGTGTAAAAAGTAGGTGTGCCCGCTTTGTTTCCAAGACTAGTTAGATCGTTAATGTTCATCTTTGGCCGTTGGATCCGGTAATTAGTAGGTGCCAAAAAATTGGAATTCTGCTCCCAATCTATTTTATAGTTTCCCAACTCTTAATAACTAATTAAAATGCAATTTCACGATGTAAAAATTGAGATTGGGAACACGTGATTTTTCCTACTAATGAACAAGTGTGATTGTTTGCGCTTTATATATAGGTTTAATTTTTTCAAATTAACTAAGTGATACCTGAAAGCTATCCAAATAAAATCCTTTTTCCAAATTGAAAACATAAAAAAATAGGTTTGCATAGTTTTTTTTCCAACAACCGTTAGATCATTAATGTTCATCCTTGGCCGTTGGATCACGGCATCTGTAGGTGACGAAAAATTCAAATTTTGCACCCAATCTATTTCACAGCTTGTCAAACTCTTAACAATCAATTAAAATGCAATTGCACAATGTAAAAATAGGATTTCTAACACTTGATTCTTCCTACTAAAGAAAAGTGCAAATTTTTGGCCCTTTATATAGGTTTAAAAAGTAGATGGCCTTGTTTTTTCAATTAGGTGTTAGATAATTAATGTTCATCCTTGACCGTTGGATCATGTCATCGTAGGTGCCGAAAAATTCAAATTCTACACGTAATCTATTTGATAGTTGGCCAAGTCTTAATAACCAATCAAAAAGCAATTGCACAATGTAAAACCGGGTTTGGTAACACGTGATGCTTCCCACTAATAAACTATGCAATTGTTTGGCTCTTTATATATAGGTTTAATTGTTTAAGATGAACTAATTAATACCTAAAAGCTAACAAAATAAAATCTCTTTTCAAAAATTGAAAACCCAAAAAAAATTGAAAAATAGGTGTGCCCAGCTTGGTTGCAATCGTCGTTAGATCATTAATGTTCATCCTTGCCCGTTGGATCATGTCATTAGTACGTGCCGAAACATTCAAATTCTACACCCCATTTATTTCACAGATTTCCAACTCTTAATAACAAATGAAAATACAACTACACATGTAAAAATAGGATTGGTAACACCCGATTTTTCCCACTAATGAAAAATTGAATTGTTTCGCACTTTATATAGGTGTAAAAAGTAGGTGTGCCCGCTTTGTTTCAAAGCACTAGTTAGATCGTTAATGTTCATCTTTGGCCGTTGGATCCGGTAATTAGTAGGTGCCAAAAAATTGGAATTCTGCTCCCAATCTATTTTATAGTTTCCCAACTCTTAATAACTAATTAAAATGCAATTTCACGATGTAAAAATTGAGATTGGGAACACGTGATTTTTCCTACTAATGAACAAAGGTGATTGTTTGCGTTTATATATAGGTTTAATTTTTTCAAATTAACTAAGTGATACCTGAAAGCTATCCAAATAAAATCCTTTTTCCAAATTGAAAACATAAAAAAATAGGTTTGCATAGTTTTTTTTCCAACAACCGTTAGATCATTAATGTTCATCCTTGGCCGTTGGATCACGGCATCTGTAGGTGACGAAAAATTCAAATTTTGCACCCAATCTATTTCACAGCTTGTCAAACTCTTAACAATCAATTAAAATGCAATTGCACAATGTAAAAATAGGATTTCTAACACTTGATTCTTCCTACTAAAGAAAAGTGCAAATTTTTGGCCCTTTATATAGGTTTAAAAAGTAGATGGCCTTGTTTTTTCAATTAGGTGTTAGATAATTAATGTTCATCCTTGACCGTTGGATCATGTCATCGTAGGTGCCGAAAAATTCAAATTCTACACGTAATCTATTTGATAGTTGGCCAAGTCTTAATAACCAATCAAAAAGCAATTGCACAATGTAAAACCGGGTTTGGTAACACGTGATGCTTCCCACTAATAAACTATGCAATTGTTTGGCTCTTTATATATAGGTTTAATTGTTTAAGATGAACTAATTAATACCTAAAAGCTAACAAAATAAAATCTCTTTTCAAAAATTGAAAACCCAAAAAAAATTGAAAAATAGGTGTGCCCAGCTTGGTTGCAATCGTCGTTAGATCATTAATGTTCATCCTTGCCCGTTGGATCATGTCATTAGTACGTGCCGAAACATTCAAATTCTACACCCCATTTATTTCACAGATTTCCAACTCTTAATAACAAATGAAAATACAACTACACATGTAAAAATAGGATTGGTAACACCTGATTTTTCCCACTAATGAAAAATTGAATTGTTTCGCACTTTATATAGGTGTAAAAAGTAGGTGTGCCCAGTTTTGTTTCAAAGCACTAGTTAGATCGTTAATGTTCATCTTTGGCCGTTGGATCCGGTAATTAGTAGGTGCCAAAAAATTGGAATTCTGCTCCCAATCTATTTTATAGTTTCCCAACTCTTAATAACTAATTAAAATGCAATTTCACGATGTAAAAATTGAGATTGGGAACACGTGATTTTTCCTACTAATGAACAAAGTGTGATTGTTTGCGCTTTATATATAGGTTTAATTTTTTCAAATTAACTAAGTGATACCTGAAAGCTATCCAAATAAAATCCTTTTTCCAAATTGAAAACATAAAAAAATAGGTTTGCATAGTTTTTTTTCCAACAACCGTTAGATCATTAATGTTCATCCTTGGCCATTGGATCACGGCATCTGTAGGTGACGAAAAATTCAAATTTTGCACCCAATCTATTTCACAGTTGTCAAACTCTTAACAATCAATTAAAATGCAATTGCACAATGTAAAAATAGGATTTCTAACACTTGATTCTTCCTACTAAAGAAAAGTGCAAATTTTTGGCCCTTTATATAGGTTTAAAAAGTAGATGGCCTTGTTTTTTCAATTAGGTGTTAGATAATTAATGTTCATCCTTGACCGTTGGATCATGTCATCGTAGGTGCCGAAAAATTCAAATTCTACACGTAATCTATTTGATAGTTGGCCAAGTCTTAATAACCAATCAAAAAGCAATTGCACAATGTAAAACCGGGTTTGGTAACACGTGATGCTTCCCACTAATAAACTATGCAATTGTTTGGCTCTTTATATATAGGTTTAATTGTTTAAGATGAACTAATTAATACCTAAAAGCTAACAAAATAAAATCTCTTTTCAAAAATTGAAAACCCAAAAAAAATTGAAAAATAGGTGTGCCCAGCTTGGTTGCAATCGTCGTTAGATCATTAATGTTCATCCTTGCCCGTTGGATCATGTCATTAGTACGTGCCGAAACATTCAAATTCTACACCCCATTTATTTCACAGATTTCCAACTCTTAATAACAAATGAAAATACAACTACACATGTAAAAATAGGATTGGTAACACCCGATTTTTCCCACTAATGAAAAATTGAATTGTTTCGCACTTTATATAGGTGTAAAAAGTAGGTGTGCCCAGCTTTGTTTCCAGCACTAGTTAGATCGTTAATGTTCATCTTTGGCCGTTGGATCCGGTAATTAGTAGGTGCCAAAAAATTGGAATTCTGCTCCCAATCTATTTTATAGTTTCCCAACTCTTAATAACTAATTAAAATGCAATTTCACGATGTAAAAATTGAGATTGGGAACACGTGATTTTTCCTACTAATGAACAAGGTGATTGTTTGGCGTTTATATATAGGTTTAATTTTTTCAAATTAACTAAGTGATACCCGAAAGCTATCCAAATAAAATCCTTTTTCCAAATTGAAAACATAAAAAAATAGGTTTGCATAGTTTTTTTTCCAACAACCGTTAGATCATTAATGTTCATCCTTGGCCGTTGGATCACGGCATCTGTAGGTGACGAAAAATTCAAATTTTGCACCCAATCTATTTCACAGCTTGTCAAACTCTTAACAATCAATTAAAATGCAATTGCACAATGTAAAAATAGGATTTCTAACACTTGATTCTTCCTACTAAAGAAAAGTGCAAATTTTTGGCCCTTTATATAGGTTTAAAAAGTAGATGGCCTTGTTTTTTCAATTAGGTGTTAGATAATTAATGTTCATCCTTGACCGTTGGATCATGTCATCGTAGGTGCCGAAAAATTCAAATTCTACACGTAATCTATTTGATAGTTGGCCAAGTCTTAATAACCAATCAAAAAGCAATTGCACAATGTAAAACCGGGTTTGGTAACACGTGATGCTTCCCACTAATAAACTATGCAATTGTTTGGCTCTTTATATATAGGTTTAATTGTTTAAGATGAACTAATTAATACCTAAAAGCTAACAAAATAAAATCTCTTTTCAAAAATTGAAAACCCAAAAAAAATTGAAAAATAGGTGTGCCCAGCTTTGGTTGCAATCGTCGTTAGATCATTAATGTTCATCCTTGCCCGTTGGATCATGTCATTAGTACGTGCCGAAACATTCAAATTCTACACCCCATTTATTTCACAGATTTCCAACTCTTAATAACAAATGAAAATACAACTACACATGTAAAAATAGGATTGGTAACACCCGATTTTTCCCACTAATGAAAAATTGAATTGTTTCGCACTTTATATAGGTGTAAAAAGTAGGTGTGCCCAGCTTTGTTTCCAAGCACTAGTTAGATCGTTAATGTTCATCTTTGGCCGTTGGATCCGGTAATTAGTAGGTGCCAAAAAATTGGAATTCTGCTCCCAATCTATTTTATAGTTTCCCAACTCTTAATAACTAATTAAAATGCAATTTCACGATGTAAAAATTGAGATTGGGAACACGTGATTTTTCCTACTAATGAACAAAGTGTGATTGTTTGGCGTTTATATATAGGTTTAATTTTTTCAAATTAACTAAGTGATACCTGAAAGCTATCCAAATAAAATCCTTTTTCCAAATTGAAAACATAAAAAAATAGGTTTGCATAGTTTTTTTTCCAACAACCGTTAGATCATTAATGTTCATCCTTGGCCGTTGGATCACGGCATCTGTAGGTGACGAAAAATTCAAATTTTGCACCCAATCTATTTCGCAGCTTGTCAAACTCTTAACAATCAATTAAAATGCAATTGCACAATGTAAAAATAGGATTTCTAACACTTGATTCTTCCTACTAAAGAAAAGTGCAAATTTTTGGCCCTTTATATAGGTTTAAAAAGTAGATGGCCTTGTTTTTTCAATTAGGTGTTAGATAATTAATGTTCATCCTTGACCGTTGGATCATGTCATCGTAGGTGCCGAAAAATTCAAATTCTACACGTAATCTATTTGATAGTTGGCCAAGTCTTAATAACCAATCAAAAAGCAATTGCACAATGTAAAACCGGGTTTGGTAACACGTGATGCTTCCCACTAATAAACTATGCAATTGTTTGGCTCTTTATATATAGGTTTAATTGTTTAAGATGAACTAATTAATACCTAAAAGCTAACAAAATAAAATCTCTTTTCAAAAATTGAAAACCCAAAAAAAATTGAAAAATAGGTGTGCCCAGCTTGGTTGCAATCGTCGTTAGATCATTAATGTTCATCCTTGCCCGTTGGATCATGTCATTAGTACGTGCCGAAACATTCAAATTCTACACCCCATTTATTTCACAGATTTCCAACTCTTAATAACAAATGAAAATACAACTACACATGTAAAAATAGGATTGGTAACACCTGATTTTTCCCACTAATGAAAAATTGAATTGTTTCGCACTTTATATAGGTGTAAAAAGTAGGTGTGCCCAGTTTGTTTCCAAAGCACTAGTTAGATCGTTAATGTTCATCTTTGGCCGTTGGATCCGGTAATTAGTAGGTGCCAAAAAATTGGAATTCTGCTCCCAATCTATTTTATAGTTTCCCAACTCTTAATAACTAATTAAAATGCAATTTCACGATGTAAAAATTGAGATTGGGAACACGTGATTTTTCCTACTAATGAACAAAGTGTGATTGTTTGGCAGCTTTATATATAGGTTTAATTTTTTCAAATTAACTAAGTGATACCTAAAAGCTATCCAAATAAAATCCTTTTTCCAAATTGAAAACATAAAAAAATAGGTTTGCATAGTTTTTTTTCCAACAACCGTTAGATCATTAATGTTCATCCTTGGCCGTTGGATCACGGCATCTGTAGGTGACGAAAAATTCAAATTTTGCACCCAATCTATTTCACAGTTGTCAAACTCTTAACAATCAATTAAAATGCAATTGCACAATGTAAAAATAGGATTTCTAACACTTGATTCTTCCTACTAAAGAAAAGTGCAAATTTTTGGCCCTTTATATAGGTTTAAAAAGTAGATGGCCTTGTTTTTTCAATTAGGTGTTAGATAATTAATGTTCATCCTTGACCGTTGGATCATGTCATCGTAGGTGCCGAAAAATTCAAATTCTACACGTAATCTATTTGATAGTTGGCCAAGTCTTAATAACCAATCAAAAAGCAATTGCACAATGTAAAACCGGGTTTGGTAACACGTGATGCTTCCCACTAATAAACTATGCAATTGTTTGGCTCTTTATATATAGGTTTAATTGTTTAAGATGAACTAATTAATACCTAAAAGCTAACAAAATAAAATCTCTTTTCAAAAATTGAAAACCCAAAAAAAATTGAAAAATAGGTGTGCCCTCTTTTGGTTGCAATCGTCGTTAGATCATTAATGTTCATCCTTGCCCGTTGGATCATGTCATTAGTACGTGCCGAAACATTCAAATTCTACACCCCATTTATTTCACAGATTTCCAACTCTTAATAACAAATGAAAATACAACTACACATGTAAAAATAGGATTGGTAACACCTCGATTTTTCCCACTAATGAAAAATTGAATTGTTTCGCACTTTATATAGGTGTAAAAAGTAGGTGTGCCCAGCTTTGTTTCAAAGCACTAGTTAGATCGTTAATGTTCATCTTTGGCCGTTGGATCCGGTAATTAGTAGGTGCCAAAAAATTGGAATTCTGCTCCCAATCTATTTTATAGTTTCCCAACTCTTAATAACTAATTAAAATGCAATTTCACGATGTAAAAATTGAGATTGGGAACACGTGATTTTTCCTACTAATGAACAAAGGTGATTGTTTAGCTGTTTATATATAGGTTTAATTTTTTCAAATTAACTAAGTGATACCTGAAAGCTATCCAAATAAAATCCTTTTTCCAAATTGAAAACATAAAAAAATAGGTTTGCATAGTTTTTTTTCCAACAACCGTTAGATCATTAATGTTCATCCTTGGCCGTTGGATCACGGCATCTGTAGGTGACGAAAAATTCAAATTTTGCACCCAATCTATTTCACAGCTTGTCAAACTCTTAACAATCAATTAAAATGCAATTGCACAATGTAAAAATAGGATTTCTAACACTTGATTCTTCCTACTAAAGAAAAGTGCAAATTTTTGGCCCTTTATATAGGTTTAAAAAGTAGATGGCCTTGTTTTTTCAATTAGGTGTTAGATAATTAATGTTCATCCTTGACCGTTGGATCATGTCATCGTAGGTGCCGAAAAATTCAAATTCTACACGTAATCTATTTGATAGTTGGCCAAGTCTTAATAACCAATCAAAAAGCAATTGCACAATGTAAAACCGGGTTTGGTAACACGTGATGCTTCCCACTAATAAACTATGCAATTGTTTGGCTCTTTATATATAGGTTTAATTGTTTAAGATGAACTAATTAATACCTAAAAGCTAACAAAATAAAATCTCTTTTCAAAAATTGAAAACCCAAAAAAAATTGAAAAATAGGTGTGCCCAGCTTTGGTTGCAATCGTCGTTAGATCATTAATGTTCATCCTTGCCCGTTGGATCATGTCATTAGTACGTGCCGAAACATTCAAATTCTACACCCCATTTATTTCACAGATTTCCAACTCTTAATAACAAATGAAAATACAACTACACATGTAAAAATAGGATTGGTAACACCTGATTTTTCCCACTAATGAAAAATTGAATTGTTTCGCACTTTATATAGGTGTAAAAAGTAGGTGTGCCCAATTTGTTTCCAGCACCAGTTAGATCGTTAATGTTCATCTTTGGCCGTTGGATCCGGTAATTAGTAGGTGCCAAAAAATTGGAATTCTGCTCCCAATCTATTTTATAGTTTCCCAACTCTTAATAACTAATTAAAATGCAATTTCACGATGTAAAAATTGAGATTGGGAACACGTGATTTTTCCTACTAATGAACAAGTGTGATTGTTTAGCTGTTTATATATAGGTTTAATTTTTTCAAATTAACTAAGTGATACCTGAAAGCTATCCAAATAAAATCCTTTTTCCAAATTGAAAACATAAAAAAATAGGTTTGCATAGTTTTTTTTCCAACAACCGTTAGATCATTAATGTTCATCCTTGGCCATTGGATCACGGCATCTGTAGGTGACGAAAAATTCAAATTTTGCACCCAATCTATTTCACAGCTTGTCAAACTCTTAACAATCAATTAAAATGCAATTGCACAATGTAAAAATAGGATTTCTAACACTTGATTCTTCCTACTAAAGAAAAGTGCAAATTTTTGGCCCTTTATATAGGTTTAAAAAGTAGATGGCCTCGTTTTTTCAATTAGGTGTTAGATAATTAATGTTCATCCTTGACCGTTGGATCATGTCATCGGTAGGTGCCGAAAAATTCAAATTCTACACGTAATCTATTTGATAGTTGGCCAAGTCTTAATAACCAATCAAAAAGCAATTGCACAATGTAAAACCGGGTTTGGTAACACGTGATGCTTCCCACTAATAAACTATGCAATTGTTTGGCTCTTTATATATAGGTTTAATTGTTTAAGATGAACTAATTAATACCTAAAAGCTAACAAAATAAAATCTCTTTTCAAAAATTGAAAACCCAAAAAAAATTGAAAAATAGGTGTGCCCAGTTTGGTTGCAATCGTCGTTAGATCATTAATGTTCATCCTTGCCCGTTGGATCATGTCATTAGTACGTGCCGAAACATTCAAATTCTACACCCCATTTATTTCACAGATTTCCAACTCTTAATAACAAATGAAAATACAACTACACATGTAAAAATAGGATTGGTAACACCTGATTTTTCCCACTAATGAAAAATTGAATTGTTTCGCACTTTATATAGGTGTAAAAAGTAGGTGTGCCCGAGTTTGTTTCAAAGCACCAGTTAGATCGTTAATGTTCATCTTTGGCCGTTGGATCCGGTAATTAGTAGGTGCCAAAAAATTGGAATTCTGCTCCCAATCTATTTTATAGTTTCCCAACTCTTAATAACTAATTAAAATGCAATTTCACGATGTAAAAATTGAGATTGGGAACACGTGATTTTTCCTACTAATGAACAAGTGTGATTGTTTGGCGCTTTATATATAGGTTTAATTTTTTCAAATTAACTAAGTGATACCCGAAAGCTATCCAAATAAAATCCTTTTTCCAAATTGAAAACATAAAAAAATAGGTTTGCATAGTTTTTTTTCCAACAACCGTTAGATCATTAATGTTCATCCTTGGCCGTTGGATCACGGCATCTGTAGGTGACGAAAAATTCAAATTTTGCACCCAATCTATTTCACAGCTTGTCAAACTCTTAACAATCAATTAAAATGCAATTGCACAATGTAAAAATAGGATTTCTAACACTTGATTCTTCCTACTAAAGAAAAGTGCAAATTTTTGGCCCTTTATATAGGTTTAAAAAGTAGATGGCCCTGTTTTTTCAATTAGGTGTTAGATAATTAATGTTCATCCTTGACCGTTGGATCATGTCATCGTAGGTGCCGAAAAATTCAAATTCTACACGTAATCTATTTGATAGTTGGCTAAGTCTTAATAACCAATCAAAAAGCAATTGCACAATGTAAAACCGGGTTTGGTAACACGTGATGCTTCCCACTAATAAACTATGCAATTGTTTGGCTCTTTATATATAGGTTTAATTGTTTAAGATGAACTAATTAATACCTAAAAGCTAACAAAATAAAATCTCTTTTCAAAAATTGAAAACCCAAAAAAAATTGAAAAATAGGTGTGCCAGCTTTTGGTTGCAATCGTCGTTAGATCATTAATGTTCATCCTTGCCCGTTGGATCATGTCATTAGTACGTGCCGAAACATTCAAATTCTACACCCCATTTATTTCACAGATTTCCAACTCTTAATAACAAATGAAAATACAACTACACATGTAAAAATAGGATTGGTAACACCTGATTTTTCCCACTAATGAAAAATTGAATTGTTTCGCACTTTATATAGGTGTAAAAAGTAGGTGTGCCCAGTTTGTTTCAGCACTAGTTAGATCGTTAATGTTCATCTTTGGCCGTTGGATCCGGTAATTAGTAGGTGCCAAAAAATTGGAATTCTGCTCCCAATCTATTTTATAGTTTCCCAACTCTTAATAACTAATTAAAATGCAATTTCACGATGTAAAAATTGAGATTGGGAACACGTGATTTTTCCTACTAATGAACAAGTGTGATTGTTTGGCGCTTTATATATAGGTTTAATTTTTTCAAATTAACTAAGTGATACCTGAAAGCTATCCAAATAAAATCCTTTTTCCAAATTGAAAACATAAAAAAATAGGTTTGCATAGTTTTTTTTCCAACAACCGTTAGATCATTAATGTTCATCCTTGGCCGTTGGATCACGGCATCTGTAGGTGAAGAAAAATTCAAATTTTGCACCCAATCTATTTCACGCTTGTCAAACTCTTAACAATCAATTAAAATGCAATTGCACAATGTAAAAATAGGATTTCTAACACTTGATTCTTCCTACTAAAGAAAAGTGCAAATTTTTGGCCCTTTATATAGGTTTAAAAAGTAGATGGCCCTGTTTTTTCAATTAGGTGTTAGATAATTAATGTTCATCCTTGACCGTTGGATCATGTCATCAGTAGGTGCCGAAAAATTCAAATTCTACACGTAATCTATTTGATAGTTGGCTAAGTCTTAATAACCAATCAAAAAGCAATTGCACAATGTAAAACTGGGTTTGGTAACACGTGATGCTTCCCACTAATAAACTATGCAATTGTTTGGCTCTTTATATATAGGTTTAATTGTTTAAGATGAACTAATTAATACCTAAAAGCTAACAAAATAAAATCTCTTTTCAAAAATTGAAAACCCAAAAAAAATTGAAAAATAGGTGTGCCCAGTTTGGTTGCAATCGTCGTTAGATCATTAATGTTCATCCTTGCCCGTTGGATCATGTCATTAGTACGTGCCGAAACATTCAAATTCTACACCCCATTTATTTCACAGATTTCCAACTCTTAATAACAAATGAAAATACAACTACACATGTAAAAATAGGATTGGTAACACCTGATTTTTCCCACTAATGAAAAATTGAATTGTTTCGCACTTTATATAGGTGTAAAAAGTAGGTGTGCCCGTTTGTTTCCAGCACTAGTTAGATCGTTAATGTTCATCTTTGGCCGTTGGATCCGGTAATTAGTAGGTGCCAAAAAATTGGAATTCTGCTCCCAATCTATTTTATAGTTTCCCAACTCTTAATAACTAATTAAAATGCAATTTCACGATGTAAAAATTGAGATTGGGAACACGTGATTTTTCCTACTAATGAACAAGTGTGATTGTTTGCGTTTATATATAGGTTTAATTTTTTCAAATTAACTAAGTGATACCTGAAAGCTATCCAAATAAAATCCTTTTTCCAAATTGAAAACATAAAAAAATAGGTTTGCATAGTTTTTTTTCCAACAACCGTTAGATCATTAATGTTCATCCTTGGCCGTTGGATCACGGCATCTGTAGGTGACGAAAAATTCAAATTTTGCACCCAATCTATTTCGCGGTTGTCAAACTCTTAACAATCAATTAAAATGCAATTGCACAATGTAAAAATAGGATTTCTAACACTTGATTCTTCCTACTAAAGAAAAGTGCAAATTTTTGGCCCTTTATATAGGTTTAAAAAGTAGATGGCCTTGTTTTTTCAATTAGGTGTTAGATAATTAATGTTCATCCTTGACCGTTGGATCATGTCATCAGTAGGTGCCGAAAAATTCAAATTCTACACGTAATCTATTTGATAGTTGGCTAAGTCTTAATAACCAATCAAAAAGCAATTGCACAATGTAAAACTGGGTTTGGTAACACGTGATGCTTCCCACTAATAAACTATGCAATTGTTTGGCTCTTTATATATAGGTTTAATTGTTTAAGATGAACTAATTAATACCTAAAAGCTAACAAAATAAAATCTCTTTTCAAAAATTGAAAACCCAAAAAAAATTGAAAAATAGGTGTGCCCAGTTTGGTTGCAATCGTCGTTAGATCATTAATGTTCATCCTTGCCCGTTGGATCATGTCATTAGTACGTGCCGAAACATTCAAATTCTACACCCCATTTATTTCACAGATTTCCAACTCTTAATAACAAATGAAAATACAACTACACATGTAAAAATAGGATTGGTAACACCTGATTTTTCCCACTAATGAAAAATTGAATTGTTTCGCACTTTATATAGGTGTAAAAAGTAGGTGTGCCCAGTTTGTTTCCAGCACTAGTTAGATCGTTAATGTTCATCTTTGGCCGTTGGATCCGGTAATTAGTAGGTGCCAAAAAATTGGAATTCTGCTCCCAATCTATTTTATAGTTTCCCAACTCTTAATAACTAATTAAAATGCAATTTCACGATGTAAAAATTGAGATTGGGAACACGTGATTTTTCCTACTAATGAACAGTGTGATTGTTTGGCAGTTTATATATAGGTTTAATTTTTTCAAATTAACTAAGTGATACCTGAAAGCTATCCAAATAAAATCCTTTTTCCAAATTGAAAACATAAAAAAATAGGTTTGCATAGTTTTTTTTCCAACAACCGTTAGATCATTAATGTTCATCCTTGGCCGTTGGATCACGGCATCTGTAGGTGACGAAAAATTCAAATTTTGCACCCAATCTATTTCACAGTTGTCAAACTCTTAACAATCAATTAAAATGCAATTGCACAATGTAAAAATAGGATTTCTAACACTTGATTCTTCCTACTAAAGAAAAGTGCAAATTTTTGGCCCTTTATATAGGTTTAAAAAGTAGATGGCCTTGTTTTTTCAATTAGGTGTTAGATAATTAATGTTCATCCTTGACCGTTGGATCATGTCATCAGTAGGTGCCGAAAAATTCAAATTCTACACGTAATCTATTTCATAGTTGGCTAAGTCTTAATAACCAATCAAAAAGCAGTTGCACAATGTAAAAGCGGGTTTGGTAACACGTGATGCTTCCCACTAATAAACTATGCAATTGTTTGGCTCTTTATATATAGGTTTAATTGTTTAAGATGAACTAATTAATACCTAAAAGCTAACAAAATAAAATCTCTTTTCAAAAATTGAAAACCCAAAAAAAATTGAAAAATAGGTGTGCCCAGTTTGGTTGCAATCGTCGTTAGATCATTAATGTTCATCCTTGCCCGTTGGATCATGTCATTAGTACGTGCCGAAACATTCAAATTCTACACCCCATTTATTTCACAGATTTCCAACTCTTAATAACAAATGAAAATACAACTACACATGTAAAAATAGGATTGGTAACACCTGATTTTTCCCACTAATGAAAAATTGAATTGTTTCGCACTTTATATAGGTGTAAAAAGTAGGTGTGCCCAGTTTGTTTCCAGCACTAGTTAGATCGTTAATGTTCATCTTTGGCCGTTGGATCCGGTAATTAGTAGGTGCCAAAAAATTGGAATTCTGCTCCCAATCTATTTTATAGTTTCCCAACTCTTAATAACTAATTAAAATGCAATTTCACGATGTAAAAATTGAGATTGGGAACACGTGATTTTTCCTACTAATGAACGAAGTGTGATTGTTTGGCGTTTATATATAGGTTTAATTTTTTCAAATTAACTAAGTGATACCTGAAAGCTATCCAAATAAAATCCTTTTTCCAAATTGAAAACATAAAAAAATAGGTTTGCATAGTTTTTTTTCCAACAACCGTTAGATCATTAATGTTCATCCTTGGCCGTTGGATCACGGCATCTGTAGGTGAAGAAAAATTCAAATTTTGCACCCAATCTATTTCACAGTTGTCAAACTCTTAACAATCAATTAAAATGCAGTTGCACAATGTAAAAATAGGATTTCTAACACTTGATTCTTCCTACTAAAGAAAAGTGCAAATTTTTGGCCCTTTATATAGGTTTAAAAAGTAGATGGCCTTGTTTTTTCAATTAGGTGTTAGATAATTAATGTTCATCCTTGACCGTTGGATCATGTCATCGGTAGGTGCCGAAAAATTCAAATTCTACACGTAATCTATTTGATAGTTGGCCAAGTCTTAATAACCAATCAAAAAGCAATTGCACAATGTAAAGCTGGGTTTGGTAACACGTGATGCTTCCCACTAATAAACTATGCAATTGTTTGGCTCTTTATATATAGGTTTAATTGTTTAAGATGAACTAATTAATACCTAAAAGCTAACAAAATAAAATCTCTTTTCAAAAATTGAAAACCCAAAAAAAATTGAAAAATAGGTGTGCCCGAGTTTGGTTGCAATCGTCGTTAGATCATTAATGTTCATCCTTGCCCGTTGGATCATGTCATTAGTACGTGCCGAAACATTCAAATTCTACACCCCATTTATTTCACAGATTTCCAACTCTTAATAACAAATGAAAATACAACTACACATGTAAAAATAGGATTGGTAACACCTGATTTTTCCCACTAATGAAAAATTGAATTGTTTCGCACTTTATATAGGTGTAAAAAGTAGGTGTGCCCGAGTTTGTTTCCAGCACTAGTTAGATCGTTAATGTTCATCTTTGGCCGTTGGATCCGGTAATTAGTAGGTGCCAAAAAATTGGAATTCTGCTCCCAATCTATTTTATAGTTTCCCAACTCTTAATAACTAATTAAAATGCAATTTCACGATGTAAAAATTGAGATTGGGAACACGTGATTTTTCCTACTAATGAACGAGTGTTATTGTTTGGCAGTTTATATATAGGTTTAATTTTTTCAAATTAACTAAGTGATACCTAAAAGCTATCCAAATAAAATTTTTTTTCCAAATTGAAAACATAAAAAAATAGGTTTGCATAGTTTTTTTTCCAACAACCGTTAGATCATTAATGTTCATCCTTGGCCGTTGGATCACGGCATCTGTAGGTGACGAAAAATTCAAATTTTGCACCCAATCTATTTCACGGTTGTCAAACTCTTAACAATCAATTAAAATGCAATTGCACAATGTAAAAATAGGATTTCTAACACTTGATTCTTCCTACTAAAGAAAAGTGCAAATTTTTGGCCCTTTATATAGGTTTAAAAAGTAGATGGCCTTGTTTTTTCAATTAGGTGTTAGATAATTAATGTTCATCCTTGACCGTTGGATCATGTCATCAGTAGGTGCCGAAAAATTCAAATTCTACACGTAATCTATTTCATAGTTGGCTAAGTCTTAATAACCAATCAAAAAGCAGTTGCACAATGTAAAAGCTGGGTTTGGTAACACGTGATGCTTCCCACTAATAAACTATGCAATTGTTTGGCTCTTTATATATAGGTTTAATTGTTTAAGATGAACTAATTAATACCTAAAAGCTAACAAAATAAAATCTCTTTTCAAAAATTGAAAACCCAAAAAAAATTGAAAAATAGGTGTGCCCGAGTTTGGTTGCAATCGTCGTTAGATCATTAATGTTCATCCTTGCCCGTTGGATCATGTCATTAGTACGTGCCGAAACATTCAAATTCTACACCCCATTTATTTCACAGATTTCCAACTCTTAATAACAAATGAAAATACAACTACACATGTAAAAATAGGATTGGTAACACCTGATTTTTCCCACTAATGAAAAATTGAATTGTTTCGCACTTTATATAGGTGTAAAAAGTAGGTGTGCCCGTTTGTTTCCAGCACTAGTTAGATCGTTAATGTTCATCTTTGGCCGTTGGATCCGGTAATTAGTAGGTGCCAAAAAATTGGAATTCTGCTCCCAATCTATTTTATAGTTTCCCAACTCTTAATAACTAATTAAAATGCAATTTCACGATGTAAAAATTGAGATTGGGAACACGTGATTTTTCCTACTAATGAACGAGTGTGATTGTTTGGCAGTTTATATATAGGTTTAATTTTTTCAAATTAACTAAGTGATACCTAAAAGCTATCCAAATAAAATCCTTTTTCCAAATTGAAAACATAAAAAAATAGGTTTGCATAGTTTTTTTCCAACAACCGTTAGATCATTAATGTTCATCCTTGGCCGTTGGATCACGGCATACGTAGGTGACGAAAAATTCAAATTTTGCACCCAATCTATTTCACGAGTTGTCAAACTCTTAACAATCAATTAAAATGCAATTGCACAATGTAAAAATAGGATTTCTAACACTTGATTCTTCCTACTAAAGAAAAGTGCAAATTTTTGGCCCTTTATATAGGTTTAAAAAGTAGATGGCCTCGTTTTTTCAATTAGGTGTTAGATAATTAATGTTCATCCTTGACCGTTGGATCATGTCATCGGTAGGTGCCGAAAAATTCAAATTCTACACGTAATCTATTTGATAGTTGGCTAAGTCTTAATAACCAATCAAAAAGCATTTGCACAATGTAAAACTGGGTTTGGTAACACGTGATGCTTCCCACTAATAAACTATGCAATTGTTTGGCTCTTTATATATAGGTTTAATTGTTTAAGATGAACTAATTAATACCTAAAAGCTAACAAAATAAAATCTCTTTTCAAAAATTGAAAACCCAAAAAAAATTGAAAAATAGGTGTGCCCAGTTTGGTTGCAATCGTCGTTAGATCATTAATGTTCATCCTTGCCCGTTGGATCATGTCATTAGTACGTGCCGAAACATTCAAATTCTACACCCCATTTATTTCACAGATTTCCAACTCTTAATAACAAATGAAAATACAACTACACATGTAAAAATAGGATTGGTAACACCTGATTTTTCCCACTAATGAAAAATTGAATTGTTTCGCACTTTATATAGGTGTAAAAAGTAGGTGTGCCCAGTTTGTTTCCAACACTAGTTAGATCGTTAATGTTCATCTTTGGCCGTTGGATCCGGTAATTAGTAGGTGCCAAAAAATTGGAATTCTGCTCCCAATCTATTTTATAGTTTCCCAACTCTTAATAACTAATTAAAATGCAATTTCACGATGTAAAAATTGAGATTGGGAACACGTGATTTTTCCTACTAATGAACGAGTGTGATTGTTTGGCCAGTTTATATATAGGTTTAATTTTTTCAAATTAACTAAGTGATACCTGAAAGCTATCCAAATAAAATCCTTTTTCCAAATTGAAAACATAAAAAAATAGGTTTGCATAGTTTTTTTTCCAACAACCGTTAGATCATTAATGTTCATCCTTGGCCGTTGGATCACGGCATCGTAGGTGACGAAAAATTCAAATTTTGCACCCAATCTATTTCACGGTTGTCAAACTCTTAACAATCAATTAAAATGCAATTGCACAATGTAAAAATAGGATTTCTAACACTTGATTCTTCCTACTAAAGAAAAGTGCAAATTTTTGGCCCTTTATATAGGTTTAAAAAGTAGATGGCCTCGTTTTTTCAATTAGGTGTTAGATAATTAATGTTCATCCTTGACCGTTGGATCATGTCATCGGTAGGTGCCGAAAAATTCAAATTCTACACGTAATCTATTTGATAGTTGGCTAAGTCTTAATAACCAATCAAAAAGCAATTGCACAATGTAAAAGCTGGGTTTGGTAACACGTGATGCTTCCCACTAATAAACTATGCAATTGTTTGGCTCTTTATATATAGGTTTAATTGTTTAAGATGAACTAATTAATACCTAAAAGCTAACAAAATAAAATCTCTTTTCAAAAATTGAAAACCCAAAAAAAATTGAAAAATAGGTGTGCCCGGTTTGGTTGCAATCGTCGTTAGATCATTAATGTTCATCCTTGCCCGTTGGATCATGTCATTAGTACGTGCCGAAACATTCAAATTCTACACCCCATTTATTTCACAGATTTCCAACTCTTAATAACAAATGAAAATACAACTACACATGTAAAAATAGGATTGGTAACACCTGATTTTTCCCACTAATGAAAAATTGAATTGTTTCGCACTTTATATAGGTGTAAAAAGTAGGTGTGCCCAGTTTGTTTCCAGCACTAGTTAGATCGTTAATGTTCATCTTTGGCCGTTGGATCCGGTAATTAGTAGGTGCCAAAAAATTGGAATTCTGCTCCCAATCTATTTTATAGTTTCCCAACTCTTAATAACTAATTAAAATGCAATTTCACGATGTAAAAATTGAGATTGGGAACACGTGATTTTTCCTACTAATGAACGAGTGTGATTGTTTGGCGGTTTATATATAGGTTTAATTTTTTCAAATTAACTAAGTGATACCTAAAAAGCTATCCAAATAAAATCCTTTTTCCAAATTGAAAACATAAAAAAATAGGTTTGCATAGTTTTTTTCCAACAACCGTTAGATCATTAATGTTCATCCTTGGCCGTTGGATCACGGCATACGTAGGTGACGAAAAATTCAAATTTTGCACCCAATCTATTTCACAGTTGTCAAACTCTTAACAATCAATTAAAATGCAATTGCACAATGTAAAAATAGGATTTCTAACACTTGATTCTTCCTACTAAAGAAAAGTGCAAATTTTTGGCCCTTTATATAGGTTTAAAAAGTAGATGGCCTTGTTTTTTCAATTAGGTGTTAGATAATTAATGTTCATCCTTGACCGTTGGATCATGTCATCGGTAGGTGCCGAAAAATTCAAATTCTACACGTAATCTATTTGATAGTTGGCCAAGTCTTAATAACCAATCAAAAAGCAATTGCACAATGTAAAAGCTGGGTTTGGTAACACGTGATGCTTCCCACTAATAAACTATGCAATTGTTTGGCTCTTTATATATAGGTTTAATTGTTTAAGATGAACTAATTAATACCTAAAAGCTAACAAAATAAAATCTCTTTTCAAAAATTGAAAACCCAAAAAAAATTGAAAAATAGGTGTGCCCAGTTTGGTTGCAATCGTCGTTAGATCATTAATGTTCATCCTTGCCCGTTGGATCATGTCATTAGTACGTGCCGAAACATTCAAATTCTACACCCCATTTATTTCACAGATTTCCAACTCTTAATAACAAATGAAAATACAACTACACATGTAAAAATAGGATTGGTAACACCTGATTTTTCCCACTAATGAAAAATTGAATTGTTTCGCACTTTATATAGGTGTAAAAAGTAGGTGTGCCCAGTTTGTTTCCAGCACTAGTTAGATCGTTAATGTTCATCTTTGGCCGTTGGATCCGGTAATTAGTAGGTGCCAAAAAATTGGAATTCTGCTCCCAATCTATTTTATAGTTTCCCAACTCTTAATAACTAATTAAAATGCAATTTCACGATGTAAAAATTGAGATTGGGAACACGTGATTTTTCCTACTAATGAACAGTGTGATTGTTTGGCAGTTTATATATAGGTTTAATTTTTTCAAATTAACTAAGTGATACCTAAAAGCTATCCAAATAAAATCCTTTTTCCAAATTGAAAACATAAAAAAATAGGTTTGCATAGTTTTTTTCCAACAACCGTTAGATCATTAATGTTCATCCTTGGCCGTTGGATCACGGCATCTGTAGGTGACGAAAAATTCAAATTTTGCACCCAATCTATTTCACAGTTGTCAAACTCTTAACAATCAATTAAAATGCAATTGCACAATGTAAAAATAGGATTTCTAACACTTGATTCTTCCTACTAAAGAAAAGTGCAAATTTTTGGCCCTTTATATAGGTTTAAAAAGTAGATGGCCTTGTTTTTTCAATTAGGTGTTAGATAATTAATGTTCATCCTTGACCGTTGGATCATGTCATCGGTAGGTGCCGAAAAATTCAAATTCTACACGTAATCTATTTGATAGTTGGCCAAGTCTTAATAACCAATCAAAAAGCAATTGCACAATGTAAAGCTGGGTTTGGTAACACGTGATGCTTCCCACTAATAAACTATGCAATTGTTTGGCTCTTTATATATAGGTTTAATTGTTTAAGATGAACTAATTAATACCTAAAAGCTAACAAAATAAAATCTCTTTTCAAAAATTGAAAACCCAAAAAAAATTGAAAAATAGGTGTGCCCAGTTTGGTTGCAATCGTCGTTAGATCATTAATGTTCATCCTTGCCCGTTGGATCATGTCATTAGTACGTGCCGAAACATTCAAATTCTACACCCCATTTATTTCACAGATTTCCAACTCTTAATAACAAATGAAAATACAACTACACATGTAAAAATAGGATTGGTAACACCTGATTTTTCCCACTAATGAAAAATTGAATTGTTTCGCACTTTATATAGGTGTAAAAAGTAGGTGTGCCCAGTTTGTTTCCGGCACTAGTTAGATCGTTAATGTTCATCTTTGGCCGTTGGATCCGGTAATTAGTAGGTGCCAAAAAATTGGAATTCTGCTCCCAATCTATTTTATAGTTTCCCAACTCTTAATAACTAATTAAAATGCAATTTCACGATGTAAAAATTGAGATTGGGAACACGTGATTTTTCCTACTAATGAACGAGTGTGATTGTTTGGCGGTTTATATATAGGTTTAATTTTTTCAAATTAACTAAGTGATACCTAAAAGCTATCCAAATAAAATCCTTTTTCCAAATTGAAAACATAAAAAAATAGGTTTGCATAGTTTTTTTCCAACAACCGTTAGATCATTAATGTTCATCCTTGGCCGTTGGATCACGGCATACGTAGGTGACGAAAAATTCAAATTTTGCACCCAATCTATTTCACGGTTGTCAAACTCTTAACAATCAATTAAAATGCAATTGCACAATGTAAAAATAGGATTTCTAACACTTGATTCTTCCTACTAAAGAAAAGTGCAAATTTTTGGCCCTTTATATAGGTTTAAAAAGTAGATGGCCTTGTTTTTTCAATTAGGTGTTAGATAATTAATGTTCATCCTTGACCGTTGGATCATGTCATCGGTAGGTGCCGAAAAATTCAAATTCTACACGTAATCTATTTGATAGTTGGCCAAGTCTTAATAACCAATCAAAAAGCAATTGCACAATGTAAAAGCTGGGTTTGGTAACACGTGATGCTTCCCACTAATAAACTATGCAATTGTTTGGCTCTTTATATATAGGTTTAATTGTTTAAGATGAACTAATTAATACCTAAAAGCTAACAAAATAAAATCTCTTTTCAAAAATTGAAAACCCAAAAAAAATTGAAAAATAGGTGTGCCCGGTTTGGTTGCAATCGTCGTTAGATCATTAATGTTCATCCTTGCCCGTTGGATCATGTCATTAGTACGTGCCGAAACATTCAAATTCTACACCCCATTTATTTCACAGATTTCCAACTCTTAATAACAAATGAAAATACAACTACACATGTAAAAATAGGATTGGTAACACCTGATTTTTCCCACTAATGAAAAATTGAATTGTTTCGCACTTTATATAGGTGTAAAAAGTAGGTGTGCCCGTTTGTTTCCAGCACTAGTTAGATCGTTAATGTTCATCTTTGGCCGTTGGATCCGGTAATTAGTAGGTGCCAAAAAATTGGAATTCTGCTCCCAATCTATTTTATAGTTTCCCAACTCTTAATAACTAATTAAAATGCAATTTCACGATGTAAAAATTGAGATTGGGAACACGTGATTTTTCCTACTAATGAACGAGTGTTATTGTTTGGCAGTTTATATATAGGTTTAATTTTTTCAAATTAACTAAGTGATACCTAAAAGCTATCCAAATAAAATTTTTTTTCCAAATTGAAAACATAAAAAAATAGGTTTGCATAGTTTTTTTTCCAACAACCGTTAGATCATTAATGTTCATCCTTGGCCGTTGGATCACGGCATACGTAGGTGACGAAAAATTCAAATTTTGCACCCAATCTATTTCACGGTTGTCAAACTCTTAACAATCAATTAAAATGCAATTGCACAATGTAAAAATAGGATTTCTAACACTTGATTCTTCCTACTAAAGAAAAGTGCAAATTTTTGGCCCTTTATATAGGTTTAAAAAGTAGATGGCCTTGTTTTTTCAATTAGGTGTTAGATAATTAATGTTCATCCTTGACCGTTGGATCATGTCATCGGTAGGTGCCGAAAAATTCAAATTCTACACGTAATCTATTTGATAGTTGGCCAAGTCTTAATAACCAATCAAAAAGCAATTGCACAATGTAAAAGCTGGGTTTGGTAACACGTGATGCTTCCCACTAATAAACTATGCAATTGTTTGGCTCTTTATATATAGGTTTAATTGTTTAAGATGAACTAATTAATACCTAAAAGCTAACAAAATAAAATCTCTTTTCAAAAATTGAAAACCCAAAAAAAATTGAAAAATAGGTGTGCCCAGTTTGGTTGCAATCGTCGTTAGATCATTAATGTTCATCCTTGCCCGTTGGATCATGTCATTAGTACGTGCCGAAACATTCAAATTCTACACCCCATTTATTTCACAGATTTCCAACTCTTAATAACAAATGAAAATACAACTACACATGTAAAAATAGGATTGGTAACACCTGATTTTTCCCACTAATGAAAAATTGAATTGTTTCGCACTTTATATAGGTGTAAAAAGTAGGTGTGCCCAGTTTGTTTCCGGCACTAGTTAGATCGTTAATGTTCATCTTTGGCCGTTGGATCCGGTAATTAGTAGGTGCCAAAAAATTGGAATTCTGCTCCCAATCTATTTTATAGTTTCCCAACTCTTAATAACTAATTAAAATGCAATTTCACGATGTAAAAATTGAGATTGGGAACACGTGATTTTTCCTACTAATGAACGAGTGTGATTGTTTGGCGAGTTTATATATAGGTTTAATTTTTTCAAATTAACTAAGTGATACCTAAAAGCTATCCAAATAAAATCCTTTTTCCAAATTGAAAACATAAAAAAATAGGTTTGCATAGTTTTTTTCCAACAACCGTTAGATCATTAATGTTCATCCTTGGCCGTTGGATCACGGCATCTGTAGGTGACGAAAAATTCAAATTTTGCACCCAATCTATTTCACAGTTGTCAAACTCTTAACAATCAATTAAAATGCAATTGCACAATGTAAAAATAGGATTTCTAACACTTGATTCTTCCTACTAAAGAAAAGTGCAAATTTTTGGCCCTTTATATAGGTTTAAAAAGTAGATGGCCTTGTTTTTTCAATTAGGTGTTAGATAATTAATGTTCATCCTTGACCGTTGGATCATGTCATCGGTAGGTGCCGAAAAATTCAAATTCTACACGTAATCTATTTGATAGTTGGCCAAGTCTTAATAACCAATCAAAAAGCAATTGCACAATGTAAAAGCTGGGTTTGGTAACACGTGATGCTTCCCACTAATAAACTATGCAATTGTTTGGCTCTTTATATATAGGTTTAATTGTTTAAGATGAACTAATTAATACCTAAAAGCTAACAAAATAAAATCTCTTTTCAAAAATTGAAAACCCAAAAAAAATTGAAAAATAGGTGTGCCCGGTTTGGTTGCAATCGTCGTTAGATCATTAATGTTCATCCTTGCCCGTTGGATCATGTCATTAGTACGTGCCGAAACATTCAAATTCTACACCCCATTTATTTCACAGATTTCCAACTCTTAATAACAAATGAAAATACAACTACACATGTAAAAATAGGATTGGTAACACCTGATTTTTCCCACTAATGAAAAATTGAATTGTTTCGCACTTTATATAGGTGTAAAAAGTAGGTGTGCCCGGTTTGTTTCCGGCACTAGTTAGATCGTTAATGTTCATCTTTGGCCGTTGGATCCGGTAATTAGTAGGTGCCAAAAAATTGGAATTCTGCTCCCAATCTATTTTATAGTTTCCCAACTCTTAATAACTAATTAAAATGCAATTTCACGATGTAAAAATTGAGATTGGGAACACGTGATTTTTCCTACTAATGAACGAGTGTGATTGTTTGGCGGTTTATATATAGGTTTAATTTTTTCAAATTAACTAAGTGATACCTAAAAGCTATCCAAATAAAATCCTTTTTCCAAATTGAAAACATAAAAAAATAGGTTTGCATAGTTTTTTTCCAACAACCGTTAGATCATTAATGTTCATCCTTGGCCGTTGGATCACGGCATACGTAGGTGACGAAAAATTCAAATTTTGCACCCAATCTATTTCACGGTTGTCAAACTCTTAACAATCAATTAAAATGCAATTGCACAATGTAAAAATAGGATTTCTAACACTTGATTCTTCCTACTAAAGAAAAGTGCAAATTTTTGGCCCTTTATATAGGTTTAAAAAGTAGATGGCCTTGTTTTTTCAATTAGGTGTTAGATAATTAATGTTCATCCTTGACCGTTGGATCATGTCATCGGTAGGTGCCGAAAAATTCAAATTCTACACGTAATCTATTTGATAGTTGGCCAAGTCTTAATAACCAATCAAAAAGCAATTGCACAATGTAAAAGCTGGGTTTGGTAACACGTGATGCTTCCCACTAATAAACTATGCAATTGTTTGGCTCTTTATATATAGGTTTAATTGTTTAAGATGAACTAATTAATACCTAAAAGCTAACAAAATAAAATCTCTTTTCAAAAATTGAAAACCCAAAAAAAATTGAAAAATAGGTGTGCCCAGTTTGGTTGCAATCGTCGTTAGATCATTAATGTTCATCCTTGCCCGTTGGATCATGTCATTAGTACGTGCCGAAACATTCAAATTCTACACCCCATTTATTTCACAGATTTCCAACTCTTAATAACAAATGAAAATACAACTACACATGTAAAAATAGGATTGGTAACACCTGATTTTTCCCACTAATGAAAAATTGAATTGTTTCGCACTTTATATAGGTGTAAAAAGTAGGTGTGCCCGTTTGTTTCCGGCACTAGTTAGATCGTTAATGTTCATCTTTGGCCGTTGGATCCGGTAATTAGTAGGTGCCAAAAAATTGGAATTCTGCTCCCAATCTATTTTATAGTTTCCCAACTCTTAATAACTAATTAAAATGCAATTTCACGATGTAAAAATTGAGATTGGGAACACGTGATTTTTCCTACTAATGAACGGTGTGATTGTTTGGCAGTTTATATATAGGTTTAATTTTTTCAAATTAACTAAGTGATACCTAAAAGCTATCCAAATAAAATCCTTTTTCCAAATTGAAAACATAAAAAAATAGGTTTGCATAGTTTTTTTCCAACAACCGTTAGATCATTAATGTTCATCCTTGGCCGTTGGATCACGGCATACGTAGGTGACGAAAAATTCAAATTTTGCACCCAATCTATTTCACGGTTGTCAAACTCTTAACAATCAATTAAAATGCAATTGCACAATGTAAAAATAGGATTTCTAACACTTGATTCTTCCTACTAAAGAAAAGTGCAAATTTTTGGCCCTTTATATAGGTTTAAAAAGTAGATGGCCTTGTTTTTTCAATTAGGTGTTAGATAATTAATGTTCATCCTTGACCGTTGGATCATGTCATCGGTAGGTGCCGAAAAATTCAAATTCTACACGTAATCTATTTGATAGTTGGCCAAGTCTTAATAACCAATCAAAAAGCAATTGCACGATGTAAAGCTGGGTTTGGTAACACGTGATGCTTCCCACTAATAAACTATGCAATTGTTTGGCTCTTTATATATAGGTTTAATTGTTTAAGATGAACTAATTAATACCTAAAAGCTAACAAAATAAAATCTCTTTTCAAAAATTGAAAACCCAAAAAAAATTGAAAAATAGGTGTGCCCGGTTTGGTTGCAATCGTCGTTAGATCATTAATGTTCATCCTTGCCCGTTGGATCATGTCATTAGTACGTGCCGAAACATTCAAATTCTACACCCCATTTATTTCACAGATTTCCAACTCTTAATAACAAATGAAAATACAACTACACATGTAAAAATAGGATTGGTAACACCTGATTTTTCCCACTAATGAAAAATTGAATTGTTTCGCACTTTATATAGGTGTAAAAAGTAGGTGTGCCCAGTTTGTTTCCGGCACTAGTTAGATCGTTAATGTTCATCTTTGGCCGTTGGATCCGGTAATTAGTAGGTGCCAAAAAATTGGAATTCTGCTCCCAATCTATTTTATAGTTTCCCAACTCTTAATAACTAATTAAAATGCAATTTCACGATGTAAAAATTGAGATTGGGAACACGTGATTTTTCCTACTAATGAACAGTGTGATTGTTTGGCAGTTTATATATAGGTTTAATTTTTTCAAATTAACTAAGTGATACCTGAAAGCTATCCAAATAAAATCCTTTTTCCAAATTGAAAACATAAAAAAATAGGTTTGCATAGTTTTTTTCCAACAACCGTTAGATCATTAATGTTCATCCTTGGCCGTTGGATCACGGCATCTGTAGGTGACGAAAAATTCAAATTTTGCACCCAATCTATTTCACAGTTGTCAAACTCTTAACAATCAATTAAAATGCAATTGCACAATGTAAAAATAGGATTTCTAACACTTGATTCTTCCTACTAAAGAAAAGTGCAAATTTTTGGCCCTTTATATAGGTTTAAAAAGTAGATGGCCTTGTTTTTTCAATTAGGTGTTAGATAATTAATGTTCATCCTTGACCGTTGGATCATGTCATCAGTAGGTGCCGAAAAATTCAAATTCTACACGTAATCTATTTCATAGTTGGCTAAGTCTTAATAACCAATCAAAAAGCAATTGCACAATGTAAAACTGGGTTTGGTAACACGTGATGCTTCCCACTAATAAACTATGCAATTGTTTGGCTCTTTATATATAGGTTTAATTGTTTAAGATGAACTAATTAATACCTAAAAGCTAACAAAATAAAATCTCTTTTCAAAAATTGAAAACCCAAAAAAAATTGAAAAATAGGTGTGCCCGGTTTGGTTGCAATCGTCGTTAGATCATTAATGTTCATCCTTGCCCGTTGGATCATGTCATTAGTACGTGCCGAAACATTCAAATTCTACACCCCATTTATTTCACAGATTTCCAACTCTTAATAACAAATGAAAATACAACTACACATGTAAAAATAGGATTGGTAACACCTGATTTTTCCCACTAATGAAAAATTGAATTGTTTCGCACTTTATATAGGTGTAAAAAGTAGGTGTGCCCAGTTTGTTTCCAGCACTAGTTAGATCGTTAATGTTCATCTTTGGCCGTTGGATCCGGTAATTAGTAGGTGCCAAAAAATTGGAATTCTGCTCCCAATCTATTTTATAGTTTCCCAACTCTTAATAACTAATTAAAATGCAATTTCACGATGTAAAAATTGAGATTGGGAACACGTGATTTTTCCTACTAATGAACGGTGTGATTGTTTGGCTGTTTATATATAGGTTTAATTTTTTCAAATTAACTAAGTGATACCTGAAAGCTATCCAAATAAAATCCTTTTTCCAAATTGAAAACATAAAAAAATAGGTTTGCATAGTTTTTTTTCCAACAACCGTTAGATCATTAATGTTCATCCTTGGCCATTGGATCACGGCATCTGTAGGTGACAAAAAATTCAAATTTTGCACCCAATCTATTTCACAGTTGTCAAACTCTTAACAATCAATTAAAATGCAATTGCACAATGTAAAAATAGGATTTCTAACACTTGATTCTTCCTACTAAAGAAAAGTGCAAATTTTTGGCCCTTTATATAGGTTTAAAAAGTAGATGGCCTTGTTTTTTCAATTAGGTGTTAGATAATTAATGTTCATCCTTGACCGTTGGATCATGTCATCGGTAGGTGCCGAAAAATTCAAATTCTACACGTAATCTATTTGATAGTTGGCCAAGTCTTAATAACCAATCAAAAAGCAATTGCACGATGTAAAGCTGGGTTTGGTAACACGTGATGCTTCCCACTAATAAACTATGCAATTGTTTGGCTCTTTATATATAGGTTTAATTGTTTAAGATGAACTAATTAATACCTAAAAGCTAACAAAATAAAATCTCTTTTCAAAAATTGAAAACCCAAAAAAAATTGAAAAATAGGTGTGCCCGGTTTGGTTGCAATCGTCGTTAGATCATTAATGTTCATCCTTGCCCGTTGGATCATGTCATTAGTACGTGCCGAAACATTCAAATTCTACACCCCATTTATTTCACAGATTTCCAACTCTTAATAACAAATGAAAATACAACTACACATGTAAAAATAGGATTGGTAACACCTGATTTTTCCCACTAATGAAAAATTGAATTGTTTCGCACTTTATATAGGTGTAAAAAGTAGGTGTGCCCAGTTTGTTTCCGGCACTAGTTAGATCGTTAATGTTCATCTTTGGCCGTTGGATCCGGTAATTAGTAGGTGCCAAAAAATTGGAATTCTGCTCCCAATCTATTTTATAGTTTCCCAACTCTTAATAACTAATTAAAATGCAATTTCACGATGTAAAAATTGAGATTGGGAACACGTGATTTTTCTACTAATGAACAGTGTGATTGTTTGGCAGTTTATATATAGGTTTAATTTTTTCAAATTAACTAAGTGATACCTAAAAACTATCCAAATAAAATCCTTTTTCCAAATTGAAAACATAAAAAAATAGGTTTGCATAGTTTTTTTTCCAACAACCGTTAGATCATTAATGTTCATCCTTGGCCGTTGGATCACGGCATACGTAGGTGACGAAAAATTCAAATTTTGCACCCAATCTATTTCACGGTTGTCAAACTCTTAACAATCAATTAAAATGCAATTGCACAATGTAAAAATAGGATTTCTAACACTTGATTCTTCCTACTAAAGAAAAGTGCAAATTTTTGGCCCTTTATATAGGTTTAAAAAGTAGATGGCCTTGTTTTTTCAATTAGGTGTTAGATAATTAATGTTCATCCTTGACCGTTGGATCATGTCATCGGTAGGTGCCGAAAAATTCAAATTCTACACGTAATCTATTTGATAGTTGGCCAAGTCTTAATAACCAATCAAAAAGCAATTGCACAATGTAAAAGCTGGGTTTGGTAACACGTGATGCTTCCCACTAATAAACTATGCAATTGTTTGGCTCTTTATATATAGGTTTAATTGTTTAAGATGAACTAATTAATACCTAAAAGCTAACAAAATAAAATCTCTTTTCAAAAATTGAAAACCCAAAAAAAATTGAAAAATAGGTGTGCCCGGTTTGGTTCCAATCGTCGTTAGATCATTAATGTTCATCCTTGCCCGTTGGATCATGTCATTAGTACGTGCCGAAACATTCAAATTCTACACCCCATTTATTTCACGGATTTCCAACTCTTAATAACAAATGAAAATACAACTACACATGTAAAAATAGGATTGGTAACACCTGATTTTTCCCACTAATGAAAAATTGAATTGTTTCGCACTTTATATAGGTGTAAAAAGTAGGTGTGCCCGGTTGTTTCCAGCAGTAGTTAGATCGTTAATGTTCATCTTTGGCCGTTGGATCCGGTAATTAGTAGGTGCCAAAAAATTGGAATTCTGCTCCCAATCTATTTTATAGTTTCCCAACTCTTAATAACTAATTAAAATGCAATTTCACGATGTAAAAATTGAGATTGGGAACACGTGATTTTTCCTACTAATGAACAGTGTGATTGTTTGGCAGTTTATATATAGGTTTAATTTTTTCAAATTAACTAAGTGATACCTAAAAACTATCCAAATAAAATCCTTTTTCCAAATTGAAAACATAAAAAAATAGGTTTGCATAGTTTTTTTCCAACAACCGTTAGATCATTAATGTTCATCCTTGGCCATTGGATCACGGCATCTGTAGGTGACAAAAAATTCAAATTTTGCACCCAATCTATTTCGCAGTTGTCAAACTCTTAACAATCAATTAAAATGCAATTGCACAATGTAAAAATAGGATTTCTAACACTTGATTCTTCCTACTAAAGAAAAGTGCAAATTTTTGGCCCTTTATATAGGTTTAAAAAGTAGATGGCCTTGTTTTTTCAATTAGGTGTTAGATAATTAATGTTCATCCTTGACCGTTGGATCATGTCATCGGTAGGTGCCGAAAAATTCAAATTCTACACGTAATCTATTTGATAGTTGGCCAAGTCTTAATAACCAATCAAAAAGCAATTGCACAATGTAAAGCTGGGTTTGGTAACACGTGATGCTTCCCACTAATAAACTATGCAATTGTTTGGCTCTTTATATATAGGTTTAATTGTTTAAGATGAACTAATTAATACCTAAAAGCTAACAAAATAAAATCTCTTTTCAAAAATTGAAAACCCAAAAAAAATTGAAAAATAGGTGTGCCCGGTTTGGTTCCAATCGTCGTTAGATCATTAATGTTCATCCTTGCCCGTTGGATCATGTCATTAGTACGTGCCGAAACATTCAAATTCTACACCCCATTTATTTCACAGATTTCCAACTCTTAATAACAAATGAAAATACAACTACACATGTAAAAATAGGATTGGTAACACCTGATTTTTCCCACTAATGAAAAATTGAATTGTTTCGCACTTTATATAGGTGTAAAAAGTAGGTGTGCCCGGTTGTTTCCGGCACTAGTTAGATCGTTAATGTTCATCTTTGGCCGTTGGATCCGGTAATTAGTAGGTGCCAAAAAATTGGAATTCTGCTCCCAATCTATTTTATAGTTTCCCAACTCTTAATAACTAATTAAAATGCAATTTCACGATGTAAAAATTGAGATGGGGAACACGTGATTTTTCCTACTAATGAACAGTGTGATTGTTTGGCGATTTATATATAGGTTTAATTTTTTCAAATTAACTAAGTGATACCTAAAAACTATCCAAATAAAATCCTTTTTCCAAATTGAAAACATAAAAAAATAGGTTTGCATAGTTTTTTTTCCAACAACCGTTAGATCATTAATGTTCATCCTTGGCCGTTGGATCACGGCATCTGTAGGTGACGAAAAATTCAAATTTTGCACCCAATCTATTTCGCAGTTGTCAAACTCTTAACAATCAATTAAAATGCAATTGCACAATGTAAAAATAGGATTTCTAACACTTGATTCTTCCTACTAAAGAAAAGTGCAAATTTTTGGCCCTTTATATAGGTTTAAAAAGTAGATGGCCTTGTTTTTTCAATTAGGTGTTAGATAATTAATGTTCATCCTTGACCGTTGGATCATGTCATCAGTAGGTGCCGAAAAATTCAAATTCTACACGTTATCTATTTGATAGTTGGCCAAGTCTTAATAACCAATCAAAAAGCAATTGCACAATGTAAAGCTGGGTTTGGTAACACGTGATGCTTCCCACTAATAAACTATGCAATTGTTTGGCTCTTTATATATAGGTTTAATTGTTTAAGATGAACTAATTAATACCTAAAAGCTAACAAAATAAAATCTCTTTTCAAAAATTGAAAACCCAAAAAAAATTGAAAAATAGGTGTGCCCGGTTTGGTTGCAATCGTCGTTAGATCATTAATGTTCATCCTTGCCCGTTGGATCATGTCATTAGTACGTGCCGAAACATTCAAATTCTACACCCCATTTATTTCACAGATTTCCAACTCTTAATAACAAATGAAAATACAACTACACATGTAAAAATAGGATTGGTAACACCTCATTCTTCCCACTAATGAAAAATTGAATTGTTTCGCACTTTATATAGGTGTAAAAAGTAGGTGTGCCCAGTTGTTTCAAGCACTAGTTAGATCGTTAATGTTCATCTTTGGCCGTTGGATCAGGTAATTAGTAGGTGCCGAAAAATTGGAATTCCGCTCCCAATCTATTTTATAGTTTCCCAACTCTTAATAACTAATTAAAATGCAATTTCACGATGTAAAAATTGAGATGGGGAACACGTGATTTTTCCTACTAATGAACAGTGTGATTGTTTGGCAGTTTATATATAGGTTTAATTTTTTCAAATTAACTAAGTGATACCTAAAAACTATCCAAATAAAATCCTTTTTCCAAATTGAAAACATAAAAAAATAGGTTTGCATAGTTTTTTTTCCAACAACCGTTAGATCATTAATGTTCATCCTTGGCCGTTGGATCACGGCATACGTAGGTGACGAAAAATTCAAATTTTGCACCCAATCTATTTCGCGGTTGTCAAACTCTTAACAATCAATTAAAATGCAATTGCACAATGTAAAAATAGGATTTCTAACACTTGATTCTTCCTACTAAAGAAAAGTGCAAATTTTTGGCCCTTTATATAGGTTTAAAAAGTAGATGGCCTTGTTTTTTCAATTAGGTGTTAGATAATTAATGTTCATCCTTGACCGTTGGATCATGTCATCAGTAGGTGCCGAAAAATTCAAATTCTACACGTTATCTATTTGATAGTTGGCCAAGTCTTAATAACCAATCAAAAAGCAATTGCACAATGTAAAACTGGGTTTGGTAACACGTGATGCTTCCCACTAATAAACTATGCAATTGTTTGGCTCTTTATATATAGGTTTAATTGTTTAAGATGAACTAATTAATACCTAAAAGCTAACAAAATAAAATCTCTTTTCAAAAATTGAAAACCCAAAAAAAATTGAAAAATAGGTGTGCCCAGTTTGGTTGCAATCATCGTTAGATCATTAATGTTCATCCTTGCCCGTTGGATCATGTCATTAGTACGTGCCGAAACATTCAAATTCTACACCCCATTTATTTCACAGATTTCCAACTCTTAATAACAAATGAAAATACAACTACACATGTAAAAATAGGATTGGTAACACCTCATTCTTCCCACTAATGAAAAATTGAATTGTTTCGCACTTTATATAGGTGTAAAAAGTAGGTGTGCCCAGTTTGTTTCCAGCACTAGTTAGATCGTTAATGTTCATCTTTGGCCGTTGGATCAGGTAATTAGTAGGTGCCAAAAAATTGGAATTCTGCTCCCAATCTATTTTATAGTTTCCCAACTCTTAATAACTAATTAAAATGCAATTTCACGATGTAAAAATTGAGATGGGGAACACGTGATTTTTCCTACTAATGAACGAGTGTGATTGTTTGGCGATTTATATATAGGTTTAATTTTTTCAAATTAACTAAGTGATACCTGAAAGCTATCCAAATAAAATCCTTTTTCCAAATTGAAAACATAAAAAAATAGGTTTGCATAGTTTTTTTTCCAACAACCATTAGATCATTAATGTTCATCCTTGGCCATTGGATCACGGCATCTGTAGGTGACAAAAAATTCAAATTTTGCACCCAATCTATTTCGCAGTTGTCAAACTCTTAACAATCAATTAAAATGCAATTGCACAATGTAAAAATAGGATTTCTAACACTTGATTCTTCCTACTAAAGAAAAGTGTAAATTTTTGGCCCTTTATAAAGATTTAAAAAGTAGATGGCCTTGTTTTTTCAATTAGGTGTTAGATAATTAATGTTCATCCTTGACCGTTGGATCATGTCATCAGTAGGTGCCGAAAAATTCAAATTCTACAAGTAATCTATTTGATAGTTGGCTAAGTCTTAATAACCAATCAAAAAGCAGTTGCACAATGTAAAACTGGGTTTGGTAACACGTGATGCTTCCCACTAATAAACTATGCAATTGTTTGGCTCTTTATATATAGGTTTAATTGTTTAAGATAAACTAATTAATACCTAAAAGCTAACAAAATAAAATCGCTTTTCAAAAATTGAAAACCCAAAAAAAATTGAAAAATAGGTGTGCCCAGTTTGGTTCCAATCGTCGTTAGATCATTAATGTTCATCCTTGCCCGTTGGATCATGTCATTAGTACGTGCCGAAACATTCAAATTCTACACCCCATTTATTTCACAGATTTCCAACTCTTAATAACAAATGGAAATACAACTACACATGTAAAAATAGGATTGGTAACACCTGATTTTTCCCACTAATGAAAAATTGAATTGTTTCGCACTTTATATAGGTGTAAAAAGTAGGTGTGCCCAGTTTGTTTCCAGCACTAGTTAGATCATTAATGTTCATCTTTGGCCGTTGGATCAGGTAATTCGTAGGTGCCAAAAAATTGGAATTCTGCTCCCAATCTATTTTATAGTTTCCCAACTCTTAATAACTAATTAAAATGCAATTTCACGATGTAAAAATTGAGATGGGGAACACGTGATTTTTCCTACTAATGAACAGTGTGATTGTTTGGCAGTTTATATATAGGTTTAATTTTTTCAAATTAACTAAGTGATACCTGAAAGCTATCCAAATAAAATCCTTTTTCCAAATTGAAAACATAAAAAAATAGGTTTGCATAGTTTTTTTTCCAACAACCGTTTGATCATTAATGTTCATCCTTGGCCATTGGATCACGACATCTGTAGGTGACAAAAAATTCAAATTTTGCACCCAATCTATTTCGCAGTTGTCAAACTCTTAACAATCAATTAAAATGAAATTGCACAATGTAAAAATAGGATTTCTAACACTTGATTCTTCCTACTAAAGAAAAGTGTAAATTTTTGGCCCTTTATAAAGATTTAAAAAGTAGATGGCCTTGTTTTTTCAATTAGGTGTTAGATAATTAATGTTCATCCTTGACCGTTGGATCATGTCATCAGTAGGTGCCGAAAAATTCAAATTCTACAAGTAATCTATTTGATAGTTGGCTAAGTCTTAATAACCAATCAAAAAGCAGTTGCACAATGTAAAAGCTGGGTTTGGTAACACGTGATGCTTCCCACTAATAAACTATGCAATTGTTTGGCTCTTTATATATAGGTTTAATTGTTTAAGATGAACTAATTAATACCTAAAAGCTAACAAAATAAAATCTCTTTTCAAAAATTGAAAACCCAAAAAAAATTGAAAAATAGGTGTGCCCAGTTTGGTTCCAATCGTCGTTAGATCATTAATGTTCATCCTTGCCCGTTGGATCATGTCATTAGTACGTGCCGAAACATTCAAATTCTACACCCCATTTATTTCACAGATTTCCAACTCTTAATAACAAATGAAAATACAACTACACATGTAAAAATAGGATTGGTAACACCTGATTTTTCCCACTAATGAAAAATTGAATTGTTTCGCACTTTATATAGGTGTAAAAAGTAGGTGTGCCCAGTTTGTTTCCAGCAGTAGTTAGATCGTTAATGGTCATCTTTGGCCGTTGGATCCGGTAATTAGTAGGTGCCAAAAAATTGGAATTCTGCTCCCAATCTATTTTATAGTTTCCCAACTCTTAATAACTAATTAAAATGCAATTTCACGATGTAAAAATTAAGATTGGGAACACGTGATTTTTCCTACTAATGAACGAGTGTGATTGTTTGGCGGTTTATATATAGGTTTAATTTTTTCAAATTAACTAAGTGATACCTGAAAGCTATCCAAATAAAATCCTTTTTCCAAATTGAAAACATAAAAAAATAGGTTTGCATAGTTTTTTTTCCAACAACCGTTAGATCATTAATGTTCATCCATGGCCATTGGATCACGGCATCTGTAGGTGACAAAAAATTCAAATTTTGCACCCAATCTATTTCACGGTTGTCAAACTCTTAACAATCAATTAAAATGCAATTGCACAATGTAAAAATAGGATTTTTAACAGTTGATTCTTCCTACTAAAGAAAAGTGCAAAATTTTGGCCCTTTATATAGGTTTAAAAAGTAGATGGCCTTGTTTTTTCAATTAGGTGTTAGATAATTAATGTTCATCCTTGACCGTTGGATCATGTCATCAGTAGGTGCCGAAAAATTCAAATTCTACAAGTAATCTATTTGATAGTTGGCTAAGTCTTAATAACCAATCAAAAAGCAGTTGCACAATGTAAAAGCGGGTTTGGTAACACGTGATGCTTCCCACTAATAAACTATGCAATTGTTTGGCTCTTTATATATAGGTTTAATTGTTTAAGATAAACTAATTAATACCTAAAAGCTAACAAAATAAAATCGCTTTTCAAAAATTGAAAACCCAAAAAAAATTGAAAAATAGGTGTGCCCAGTTTGGTTCCAATCGTCGTTAGATCATTAATGTTCATCCTTGCCCGTTGGATCATGTCATTAGTACGTGCCGAAACATTCAAATTCTACACCCCATTTATTTCACAGATTTCCAACTCTTAATAACAAATGGAAATACAACTACACATGTAAAAATAGGATTGGTAACACCTGATTTTTCCCACTAATGAAAAATTGAATTGTTTCGCACTTTATATAGGTGTAAAAAGTAGGTGTGCCCAGTTGTTTCCAGCACTAGTTAGATCGTTAATGTTCATCTTTGGCCGTTGGATCAGGTAATTCGTAGGTGCCAAAAAATTGGAATTCTGCTCCCAATCTATTTTATAGTTTCCCAACTCTTAATAACTAATTAAAATGCAATTTCACGATGTAAAAATTGAGATGGGGAACACGTGATTTTTCCTACTAATGAACGAGTGTGATTGTTTGGCGATTTATATATAGGTTTAATTTTTTCAAATTAACTAAGTGATACCTGAAAGCTATCCAAATAAAATCCTTTTTCCAAATTGAAAACATAAAAAAATAGGTTTGCATAGTTTTTTTTCCAACAACCGTTTGATCATTAATGTTCATCCTTGGCCATTGGATCACGACATCTGTAGGTGACAAAAAATTCAAATTTTGCACCCAATCTATTTCGCAGTTGTCAAACTCTTAACAATCAATTAAAATGAAATTGCACAATGTAAAAATAGGATTTCTAACACTTGATTCTTCCTACTAAAGAAAAGTGTAAATTTTTGGCCCTTTATAAAGATTTAAAAAGTAGATGGCCTTGTTTTTTCAATTAGGTGTTAGATAATTAATGTTCATCCTTGACCGTTGGATCATGTCATCAGTAGGTGCCGAAAAATTCAAATTCTACAAGTAATCTATTTGATAGTTGGCTAAGTCTTAATAACCAATCAAAAAGCAGTTGCACAATGATAAAAGCGGGTTTGGTAACACGTGATGCTTCCCACTAATAAACTATGCAATTGTTTGGCTCTTTATATATAGGTTTAATTGTTTAAGATGAACTAATTAATACCTAAAAGCTAACAAAATAAAATCTCTTTTCAAAAATTGAAAACCCAAAAAAAATTGAAAAATAGGTGTGCCCGAGTTTGGTTCCAATCGTCGTTAGATCATTAATGTTCATCCTTGCCCGTTGGATCATGTCATTAGTACGTGCCGAAACATTCAAATTCTACACCCCATTTATTTCACAGATTTCCAACTCTTAATAACAAATGAAAATACAACTACACATGTAAAAATAGGATTGGTAACACCTGATTTTTCCCACTAATGAAAAATTGAATTGTTTCGCACTTTATATAGGTGTAAAAAGTAGGTGTGCCCAGTTTGTTTCCAGCGGTAGTTAGATCGTTAATGGTCATCTTTGGCCGTTGGATCCGGTAATTAGTAGGTGCCAAAAAATTGGAATTCTGCTCCCAATCTATTTTATAGTTTCCCAACTCTTAATAACTAATTAAAATGCAATTTCACGATGTAAAAATTGAGATTGGGAACACGTGATTTTTCCTACTAATGAACAGTGTGATTGTTTGGCAGTTTATATATAGGTTTAATTTTTTCAAATTAACTAAGTGATACCTGAAAGCTATCCAAATAAAATCCTTTTTCCAAATTGAAAACATAAAAAAATAGGTTTGCATAGTTTTTTTTCCAACAACCGTTAGATCATTAATGTTCATCCATGGCCATTGGATCACGGCATCTGTAGGTGACAAAAAATTCAAATTTTGCACCCAATCTATTTCACAGTTGTCAAACTCTTAACAATCAATTAAAATGCAATTGCACAATGTAAAAATAGGATTTTTAACAGTTGATTCTTCCTACTAAAGAAAAGTGCAAAATTTTGGCCCTTTATATAGGTTTAAAAAGTAGATGGCCTTGTTTTTTCAATTAGGTGTTAGATAATTAATGTTCATCCTTGACCGTTGGATCATGTCATCAGTAGGTGCCGAAAAATTCAAATTCTACAAGTAATCTATTTGATAGTTGGCTAAGTCTTAATAACCAATCAAAAAGCAGTTGCACAATGTAAAACTGGGTTTGGTAACACGTGATGCTTCCCACTAATAAACTATGCAATTGTTTGGCTCTTTATATATAGGTTTAATTGTTTAAGATGAACTAATTAATACCTAAAAGCTAACAAAATAAAATCTCTTTTCAAAAATTGAAAACCCAAAAAAAATTGAAAAATAGGTGTGCCCAGTTTGGTTCCAATCGTCGTTAGATCATTAATGTTCATCCTTGCCCGTTGGATCATGTCATTAGTACGTGCCGAAACATTCAAATTCTACACCCCATTTATTTCACCGATTTCCAACTCTTAATAACAAATGAAAATACAACTACACATGTAAAAATAGGATTGGTAACACCTGATTTTTCCCACTAATGAAAAATTGAATTGTTTCGCACTTTATATAGGTGTAAAAAGTAGGTGTGCCCGGTTGTTTCAGATAGTTAGATCGTTAATGGTCATCTTTGGCCGTTGGATCCGGTAATTAGTAGGTGCCAAAAAATTGGAATTCTGCTCCCAATCTATTTTATAGTTTCCCAACTCTTAATAACTAATTAAAATGCAATTTCACGATGTAAAAATTAAGATTGGGAACACGTGATTTTTCCTACTAATGAACAAGTGTGATTGTTTGGCAGTTTATATATAGGTTTAATTTTTTCAAATTAACTAAGTGATACCTCAAAGCTATCCAAATAAAATCCTTTTTCCAAATTGAAAACATAAAAAAATAGGTTTGCATAGTTTTTTTCCAACAACCGTTAGATCATTAATGTTCATCCTTGGCCGTTGGATCACGGCATCTGTAGGTGACGAAAAATTCAAATTTTGCACCCAATCTATTTCACAGTTGTCAAACTCTTAACAATCAATTAAAATGCAATTGCACAATGTAAAAATAGGATTTCTAACACTTGATTCTTCCTACTAAGGAAAAGTGCAAAATTTTGGCCCTTTATATAGGTTTAAAAAGTAAATGGCCTTGTTTTTTCAATTAGGTGTTAGATAATTAATGTTCATCCTTGACCGTTGGATCATGTCATCAGTAGGTGCCGAAAAATTCAAATTCTACAAGTAATCTATTTGATAGTTGGCCAAGTCTTAATAACCAATCAAAAAGCAGTTGCACAATGTAAAACTGGGTTTGGTAACACGTGATGCTTCCCACTTATAAACTATGCAATTGTTTGGCTCTTTATATATAGGTTTAATTGTTTAAGATGAACTAATTAATACCTAAAAGCTAACAAAATAAAATCTCTTTTCAAAAATTGAAAACCCAAAAAAATTTGAAAAATAGGTGTGCCCGATTTGGTTCCAATCGTCGTTAGATCATTAATGTTCATCCTTGCCCGTTGGATCATGTCATTAGTACGTGCCGAAACATTCAAATTCTACACCCCATTTATTTCACAGATTTCCAACTCTTAATAACAAATGAAAATACAACTACACAAGTAAAAATAGGAATGGTAACACCTGATTTTTCCCACTAATGAAAAATTGAATTGTTTCGCACTTTATATAGGTGTAAAAAGTAGGTGTGCCCAGTTTGTTTCCAGCAGTAGTTAGATCGTTAATGTTCATCTTTGGCCGTTGGATCCGGTAATTAGTAGGTGCCAAAAAATTGGAATTCTGCTCCCAATCTATTTTATAGTTTCCCAACTCTTAATAACTAATTAAAATGCAATTTCACGATGTAAAAATTGAGATCGGGAACACGTGATTTTTCCTACTAATGAACAGTGTGATTGTTTGGCAGTTTATATATAGGTTTAATTTTTTCAAATTAACTAAGTGATACCTAAAAGCTATCCAAATAAAATCCTTTTTCCAAATTGAAAACATAAAAAAATAGGTTTGCATAGTTTTTTTTCCAACAACCGTTAGATCATTAATGTTCATCCTTGGCCGTTGGATCACGGCATCTGTAGGTGCCGAAAAATTCAAATTTTGCACCCAATCTATTTCACAGTTGTCAAACTCTTAACAATCAATTAAAATGCAATTGCACAATGTAAAAATAGGATTTCTAACACTTGATTCTTCCTACTAAAGAAAAGTGCAAATTTTTGGCCCTTTATATAGGTTTAAAAAGTAGATGGCCTTGTTTTTTTAATTAGGTGTTAGATAATTAATGTTCATCCTTGACCGTTGGATCATGTCATTAGTAGGTGCCGAAAAATTTAAATTCTACACGTAATCTATTTGATAGTTGGCCAAGTCTTAATAACCAATCAAAAAGCAATTGCACAATGTAAAACTGGGTTTGGTAACACGTGATGCTTCCCACTAATAAACTATGCAATTGTTTGGCTCTTTATATATAGGTTTAATTGTTTAAGATGAACTAATTAATACCTAAAAGCTAACAAAATAAAATCTCTTTTCAAAAATTGAAAACCCAGAAAAAATTGAAAAATAGGTGTGCCCAGTTTGGTTCCAATCGTCGTCAGATCATTAATGTTCATCCTTGCCTGTTGGATCAGGTCATTAGTACGTGCCGAAAAATTCAAATTCTACACCCAATTTATTTCACAGATTTCCAACTCTTAATAACCAAGGCGGAACTCAACGCATGACGAAAAAAATAAATGATTTAAGAAATACTTCTTTTTGTTTGTTTTCTTCTCGAAATTATTATAAAGTTCAATTGATTCAACAATTGGATCGTTGGGGTTTTTGCAATATTGGTATCGGATTTCTCTTTTTCATATTCCTAGTAGGAATCCTATCTTACTCTTGCATTGAAACATGAAAATAGTCGGTAGTCGTAGCGAGACGAAGTTTGAAAACACGGCGTGATTCCCTAATTGAATTATTATATGTTTTAGTAATGCCTGCCAAAACATAAGTTTATTCACATAAACTGGATTCAAGTTGACATAATAAGACCACTCCTTGTGATTGGTAAAAAAAAAGTGATGAAAAGATAGGGTAGGCCTAGCACAGTTATTATATGAGATCCAGCTACAGCTAATGGTCCATACAAGGCCGTAGAATAAAACGATACAAATATTAAGACCTTCCCCGCACTAAAACCCGATCTTGTGGCTCTCGTCTCGTGGATTCCTTTTTTTCCTTGCCCTAAAACACGAGTTACAAGAAGTTCGAGATGCGCGAAACCCATCGACAATGACATCGGAAATCCATAGTAGATTCCAGCTACAAGGGACGACTTGCCTAGTTTCAA